>RXID01017240.1:0-23681 GCA_005019695.1 Trichopus zeylanicus subsp. travancoricus
AGATTTCTCTGAAGACTTTAACAACTGCAGTCCTAGACAGCAGGCCCCTTTCAAAACACGAGGCCCGAGGACTCGTACTTGAGGCGTTCAGGCAACAACCCCAGCAAAGAGAACCAGGCGACAGCCTTGAACGGCTGGACAAGCTTCTCCAACAGCACGAGAGGCACATACGAAGGCCTCAGGAGGCACGAGGCAAACTAAGGGTCTTTCGGGATCCTTACCAGATACTAGCTGAGGAAGTGCAAAAGCTTGGAGGCGATGGCCCCAGGAACCAACACCCAGTTGGTTTACAAAGGGCTACCTATCCCAGCACCATCTCCGATGTGCGAAGATCAGATTCGGGGATACCGGAGGAGCCACAGGCACCTTCATACGGCTCAACAAACAACCAGTAGAATGGGTAGACTCCTGATGGGGAGAAATACCCCGCAAGACACACTAGAACAGCAGATCGATCATCAGGTACAATTAAAACTATCAATGCAGGAGAGAGCTGCCATAGTCCCAGCGGAGGTTCTGTACCACTGCCGGAAGGACGACGTGCGTCATCGGGTGTACACACACAGATCAGAGGAGGCAATCCTCTGTGTCGACAGTGACCAGGTAGACCTCCCATTCATACAGGAGGAAAGCTACCATCAACTACGGCAAAGCGGGATGTAGTACATACACCTCGGTGTGCTGCAACTTCGACTCCAGATCCTACACCGACAGGAGGTTGGTACCATGGCTCTGGTCATCTTCCGCGACAACCGGTGGGAAGGAAACAAAGCACTACTGACCACGATGGAGGTGGACCTAGCAAAAGGCAGTCAACTGGTATACGTTATACCAAACGTCATGATGACTGTCAAGGACTTCTACAAGCACATACAAGTCTCTATCCTAACTAAGGGATACGAGAACTGGCAAAGTGGTGAGTCCAATTTATTAATCACTAGAGGCATGGTAGGAAGGCTCTCGACTACCCCAAACGTAGGCTTTGCCTACGAAATTCAAGGAGTCGTCGACTACCTAGCAAGCCACGGAGTACACGCCCTCCCAGGACGTAGGTACTCAGCAGAGGCGCTGCAAGGGCGCAGCTGGACTGTCCGGCCAATGAAGCTCTCCGCACCAACTCAGCCTGAGGAGGTCATGAGCAGGAGCCTCCTTGATGGGAGCATCTCTCTGCGGTTCGGAAGCTACAAGCCAGCAGAAACACCAAGAAGATCCTGCTACCTCCCAAAAGATGAGGAGGCATTCAATGATGAATAGGAGCTCAGGACTCCTGATACTGGCCATCCTGCTAAAGGAAGATGAAGAAGCTGAAGAGGAAAGTGACGACGAAAGTTACTTTCATCAGCTCTGCAAAGAGGGGTTCCCTGAAGGAGAAGGAGAGATGGAATATCCAATCAGAGCCCCAAAGTGGGATGTATATCCCGACGAGGACGAAGATCCTCCTGAAGGCAGAAGGGACGTGCTTTCCCAACAACCAGATGAAGTCTGGGACACACTAGGGGAGCCCAGTGGGAAGTACGACTACTATGTCAAATACACTCCCCCGGAGTCATTCTACTATGGCCCCCCCGAACCAACTGGATGGGGAGACGAAGATGATGAGAAAGAACCTGATGAGGAGGAACCAGCCAGCATACCTTCTGAGAGGCATAAGGAACAAGGTAACACTTGTCCCCCTCATAGTACTAATGTTATTGCAGCAGGCATCGAAGAGGAAGTACTGGAGATGGAGTACCCTGCCCTGCGGAAACTAGCCCAAAGGCTATCTGAGAGGTTGTACACAAGTACACTAACCTCGGCAACATCTCCGAGCGGGCCGTACATGCCCCCCACAGCTGCTTCAATGGAACCAGGACCCCCAGGTTACCCACCAGCGGCCAACACGACTCCAGCAATATCCAGAATAACAACGGAGTCTGGGCAGCGAAACCAAGGAAGTTTCCAAAGAGGCTTCAACAATGAAAGGTGGACCCTACCGTCCGCACAACAGAACGAAGGAGCCCTCTTGATAATACCCGAACAGCTCGGGCTATTTGAGGAAACATTTGCAAGATGGGAAACCATCACGAGGAACCATGTTGCTGCGCAAGGATTCACTGATGCGCGAGACAAGATTGAATACATGGAAAACCTCCTAGGGGAAACAGCCAGCCTTGCATGGGTGCAATGGCGTATGCTATATGGCGCAGAATACCAAGCCATTATTGCAGCCGGAGGAGGAAGGGATGGCACTCAAAACATCCTTTCCCAGATGAGAAGGGTCTTCTCATTGGAGGATCCAGCCCAAGGTTCAACCTTGGCACAAGACACGGCATACCGGGACTTGGAAAGACTTTCATGTACAAACATGAAGGATATCCTTTTATACATGAATGACTACCTCAGGTTAGCTACCAAAACTGGAAGGTTGTTTATAGGCACGGAGCTATCTGAGAAGTTCTGGTTAAAAATGCCGGGAGACATTGGCCGAAGAATGAAGGCGGCCTTCGATCAGAGGTATCCAGGAGTAAACATCGGGGTGATACCCAGAATACTATTCGCCTACAAATACCTGGAGGATGAATGCAAAGACGCCGCATTCAAAAGATCCCTCAAGGATCTTTCCTTCTGCAGCAAGATCCCGATCCCAGGCTACTACACCACAGAAAAGAAGTACGGGGTCAGAAAGGCGAAGACATACAAAGGAAAGCCGCACGACACCCACGTGCGCATTGAGAGAAGGAAGCACCTTGTGCGCATTGAGAGAAGGAAGCACCTTGTGCGCAACAGATGCTGCAAGTGCTACCTCTGCGGAGACATGGGGCATTTCGCCAGAGAATGCCCTAATGACAGAAAGAACGTAAAACGGGTTGCCATCTTCGAGCAACTAGATGTTCCAGATAATTATGACTTAATATCTGTGCAGGAAGGAGAGGACCAGAGTGATGCCATATACAGCATCTCAGAAGGGGAGGATCCTCAGAACCTCCACAACTCCCTCCGCCCACTCATATAAAATGAAGTCATATATGTTCTGCAGGAACTCGAAGAAGAATACCAACCGCAAAAGGAAGGGTGCACTAGGCATAACAACGGGCCAAGTTCCATTACCCCAACAACAAGTACTTCTCCCCTGGCACAAGAGGAGTACCCAGCAAAGCCCGTAGGAAAGGCGGTTCTAACCTCCGGAAGGGGCCCAGAGGAGAAACTACACTACCTCGCATTTAGGCTAGATGGAAGAACCTACCATCTTCATGACGAGGTACTACTGGCACCCGGATCGATATATGAAAATCCCTATGTAATTATTATCAAGGGGATTTTCTAAGACAAAGGAGGACAGGTGTCCCTCATAGGACAATGGCTGTACCGCCCAAAAGAAGCATTCACAGAAGATGGGAGTCCAAGAGAATCTAGGGATACAAGGAAACTTTTCTATAGTTTCCATACTGAGGTAATCCCTGCAGAAAGCATTATGCACAACTGTGTGGTTCACTACATCCCGCAGGGTGAGCAAGTACCAAGGCGTATAGAGTACCCGGGATTCATTATACAAGAGCTCTACAACCACACCAACAGAATTCTCAAGAACATAGCATATGCAGACTATGACAAGGAGCAGCAATCTAAAATCAAGCTGCTTATCAAGAAAACAAGGGAGCACCTGACAGGTTCCATGCAAGCCAGATGGCCAAAGGCAAGCAACACAGAACCCATAGCCGGACGACAGTGGGCACCGACACCAACGCAACTGCGGATACTCAAAAGCCTTTTCCGTCAAAGCGACAGGCCCCCATGAAAGGAGCAAACACAAGACCTGACTTGGGCGCTATGACTACATGGACCAATCTCTGAAGCCAACATCCACAAATGGTTCATGAACAAGAAAGCGCGAGTCAAGCAGACGCAGGCAATACCTACCATTGTCCCCTAGCAGGCAGAGCATGGTGGGAAGTATAGTAGCTAATACAAGAAAGTAGAATCCTATTGTACAGTACAGTAGCAGCTAGAGCTACGAAATAAGAAGTCAAAGCCAAGCAAGAGGACGAGCCTAGCCAAAGGACGAGCTACCAGCCTATGACAGCGACGTCTTTTGGAGTCTTCTGTAAAGGCTATGCCTTAGGATATAAAGGCTACGCCTTAGGATAAGATCTCTTTTGGAGGCTTTTGTAAAGGATACGCCTTAGGATAAGAGGGCTATGCCTAGGACAAGACATCCCTTGGAGTCTTATGTAAAGGCTATAGGCCTACTCCAGTATAGGTTACTATTATGCTGATATAAGCGCTTAGCTCATACCACCAGCTGATGTGAGCGCTTACATCACCATGCCCTCTATATAAGGGGCACGCCTCCATTGTAAATGAACATCGTAGAAATCTTAGAAATCCAAGTATCCAAGTATTGTAAGCGTCGTGTGAATTTAGCAATAAGAATCCGAGAGTTTCTCCATATCTTCTCCTCATTTCTTGTTGCTACTTTCTTTCTTAAAATAGAGCTTCCGCGACCTCGAACACTTCGGCGAGCATCGCCGGCGTTAGGAAGGTCGATTTCAGGAAGTATAGCTACCACTGTCCCGTAACAGGCGGAGCGTGGTGGGAAGTATAGTAGCTAATACAGGAAAGTAGGTTCCTGTTGTACAGTACGTACCAGCTATAGCTATGCAATAAGAAGTCAAAGCCTAGCAAGAGGACGAGCCTATCCAAAGGACAAGCTACCAGCCTATGAAAGCGACGTCTTCTGGAGTCTTCTCTAAAGGCTATGCCTTAGGATATAAAGGCTACGCCTTAGGATAAGATATCTTTTGGAGTCTTTTGTAAAGGCTACGCCTTAGGATATAAAGGCTACGCCTAGGACAAGACTTCCCTTGGAGTCTTATGTAAAGGCTATAGGCCTACTCTAGTATAGGTTACTATTATGCTGATGTAAGCGCTTAGCTCATACCACCAGCTGTTGTGAGCGCTTACATCACCGTGCCCTCTATATAAGGGGCACGCCTCCATTGTAAATGATCATCGAAAAATAATCCAAGTATCCAAGTATTGTAAGCAATCGTGTGAAATAGCAATAAGAATCTGAGAGTTTCTCCATATCTTCTCCTTATTTCTTGTTGCTACTTTCTTTCTTGAAAAGAGCTTCCGCGACCTCGAACACTTCGGCGAGCATCGCCGGCGTTAGGAAGGTCGATTTCATGGTATCAGAGCTAGCTAAAGATATGGCGGAGTAGAACCCCCAAGAGGTCAAGTTGCCAAGAGTGCGAGGTAAGGGTCGTACTTACCCAAACCCTGATCTTCACTACTGTGTTAAGATGTTGTGTTAAGAATTCATAAGTGCTATCTTTTTCCTTTGTGGTAATTTGCGGCTTAGAATTAAGCATGGTTTTTACTGACTGGGTGAAGAGCTGTGTGTAAGGAAAAAGGACAGGTCCTAACTTGGCAGTGAAGGCGAGTGGCCGTGAGTAAGTCCAAGGGCACACCTGTATGATCCTGATGCATTGTTTTAATCTAGTGAGGAATTGCCATTTTTAACCTAATACTGGAATTTATCCTTGGGAAAATTATGGTAACTGTGAACTTTTAGCCCATATGTCTGAAGCATGGGAAAAATCCATTCAGGAGGGGTATGAACGTTCCCGAACCTCTAGCCTTGAGTATCTTGACCTTGCTTTAGTAACAAAAGTTTCCACCAATCAACTAGCTTAGAACTTGTCTGTTATTTACTACAAAATCTATATTGCATCAGAAGTTAACTTAAAGAATTTAAAATAACTCTTTGAACTGCATCAAGCAAGCATCGGAGTCTTTGAACAAGCCCTCAGAAGACTAATGGCTGCCAGAAGCCTAGGCAGCACCATGGAAATCCTAAGGGAATCCATCCTAAGGGAATCCATGCAGGGGATACACGCCCAGGGGCCTCTGTACCTCGGTCCATGGACTTCTTATCGGATGAAAGTGATGACTAGTGGGATGAGGTGGAGGACCCAAGAGGAACGGTTACTGCAGCAGGAGATGATACTTCAGGACGAAGAAGCACAAAACAGCACCACCTGTCCTATCCAGAAAAGAGATAACTATCTCACGGAGGAGGCAAATCTGCTACCTCAGCAACTTGGCCTCCATCCCTCACGGGATGATGAAGAAAAGTTAGAAGCGAATAAGGAATCTGTACCTTCTGCAAAAGACAGTGAAGAGCATAACCTGCCAAATGAAGAGATGAAACCTCTAGGTGAAAAGGAGCCACCACAAGCGAAGCCAAGAAGGGAAGCACCAAGCATGACCAACTCTGAAGAGGTAACAAACCCCCGTGGTATGCTAAATCAAATAACTACGCTCTTTATGCTAGAAATTGAAGACAAGCACCAAAGCTGCCCTCGCTATGAAAGGGAATCACTACAGCAACTCCACTACGGGCAGTGCAAGCAGACGATTAAAGAGCAGCATGGCTACATCTCATGGTACGAATAGGAGATCGCCCAGCTACAAGAAACTCCGCAAGATCCGGACACTGCAAAGCTGAAAAAGGCCAGGAAAAAGAAGATAAATACTCTTACACTTGCTATGACGAGTCAAGAACCAGGAGGACCGAGAAAGGTCACAGAATCTGACATTCTAGAAGGGGTTGTGTTTAACCCCCTTCCAGATAAAGGAGGCATCCATGCCTTTGGCAAGAAGGAGGAATGGGATACCCTAGGGGAACCCAGTGGTAAGTTTGATTATTATGTCCGATACTCACCACCCCTATCATTCTACTTGCCTTTTCCCAAGGCCAGCGAAGCTACTGGCTGGAACGATGTTGAAGGATCGGCTAAAGGAAAGAAACCTGCCAACTCCTCTATAAACAATGAAGCAAATGCCCCGCAGGACAATATAGCAACAGAAGCTGAAACACTCCGTCTGGAGGAAGTCAGCCACGGAGAGGTTAAAGAGAGGTATCAACCTCAGGTACCGTTGCCTGACAAAAGCACCAATACCCCAAGCGAACCTTCACAAACTAAAGTCCTTCAAGACACGGAGGCATATCACCTCCGACCACAAGAAGAAAGGGATAAATGCCAGGGGAAGAAGCTGAGGAAAAAGAAAGCTCTGCATTGCTTCAACTTAAATGAAGAAACCTACAATCTGGCTGATGAGGTAACGCTTTTCCCTAACACAATGAATGAAAAGCCTTATGTCATGATTATCAAGAAGATTTTCCAAGACAAGGATGGAAAAATATGCTTTACTGGGCAATGGTTATATCGCCCGGAAGAAGCACGCCTGATTGATGGGAGTACAAGGAGATTCAGGGATACTAGGGAACTCTTTTATAGTTTCCACACTGATATAATCCCTATAGAATCTATCATGCACAAATGTGTAGTTCATTACATCCCACAAAACAAGCAGCTACCACTCCACACAAAGCATCCTGGATTCATTGTGCAAGAAATTTATGACCACACTCAGAAGATTCTAAAGGATCTAGTGTCCAATGACTATGACATGAAAAGGCAATGTGAAATTGGGCTCCTAATTGAAAGGACAACAGCACTGCTGGGCAAACACCCAGAAGCCTTCACCAATCTGGCTAGCAGCTTGCAGAGCACTCACAACACCAAGGTGAATCATCTACACTCCAACGCAACACCAAGCGGGAAGATCAGCAACACAGAAGAAGAAAACCGCCCACAAAGGGGTACATACTGCATGCACCAAACAATGCAAAAGGTGAAAATCCATTGCCCCAAATGCAAGCTTATACAGGAGCAACGATATTATATTGCATGGTGCGAAGGAGAAATTGAGCGACTGCTGCAAGAAGTCAAAGGGACAGCACAGGAGTTAGAAGCAGACCTGCACAAACACTATAATGAAAAGGAAGAAAAATTGGCAGCAGGACCAGCGGAAGAACAAGAACATACCAATGTTCTATTCCAAGCAAGTGCAATAGACAGTGCAACCCAGCTCAACTCAGAACCAAGAATGGTAAACAACATGCTCTACAGTATGCTTATTGTACTTGACATACCAAATCTTCCCAGGTTCCAAGTACAAGCAATACTAGACACGGGAGCTACCGCATGCTGTATTGATGAAGCATCGGTACCACCTGAAGCACTGGCGTCAACTAATTGTATCATACAAGTCAACGGTGTCAACTCTCAACAAATGACGAATAGGAGACTCAAGCAGGGAAAGATGTACATCGGAGATAGTAGCTTCCAAATCCCCTGCACGTACAGTTTCCAAATAAAGCCAGGGAATGGAATCCAATTCATTATTGGATGCAACTTCCTGCGAACTATGCATGGGGGAGTACGTATACAAGGTAATACGGTTACCTTTCATACTACCCCTGTGCAAGCGGAGAAGGCCACCGCTGTGGACAATCTGCGAGAAGGCCCTCGTTACCAGTCGACGGCACCCCACGCCACCGCACTAACCCGTTAGCGGTGGGAGCGTTGGTCGGAAGTAATATTAGCTAACTAAAGTAAAGTCGGATCCTGTGTATATACGTACCAGCTATCGCTATGTAATAAGAAGTCAAAGCCTAGCAAGGGAAGAGCCTAGCCAAGGACAAGCTATCAGCCTATGAAAGCTGAGTTCTTCTGGGTCTCTGTAAAGGAAATGCCTTAGGATTATAAAGGCTACGCATTCGATAGATCTCTTTTGGAGTCTTTTGTAAAGGGCTACGCCTTAGGATATAACAGGTGCTTACACCTAGGACCAGACTTCCCTTGGGTCTTATGTAAAGGCTATAGGCCCTACCCTGTATATGGTAACTATTATGCTGATGTAAGCGCTTAGCTCATTACCACTAGCTGATAGTGAGCGCTTACATCACCTTTTGCCCGAAAAGTATAGTCAGCTAATACAGGAAAGTTAGGTCTATTGCTACCGTACGTAGCAGCCTATCAGCTAGCGGATAAGAAGTCAAAGCCTAGCAAGAGGACGAGCCTAGCCAAAGGACAAGCTACCAGCCTATGAAAGCGACGTCTTTTGGAGTCTTCTGTAAAGGCTATGCCTTAGGAGATAAAGGCTACGCCTTAGGATAAGATATCTTTTGGAGTCTTTTGTAAAGGCTACGCCTTAGGATATAAAGGCTACGCCTAGGACAAGACTTCCCTTGGAGTCTTATGTAAAGGCTATAGGCCTACTCTAGTATAGGTAACTATTATGCTGATGTAAGCGCTTAGCTCATACCACTAGCTGATGTGAGCGCTTACATCACCGTGCCCTCTATATAAGGGGCACGCCTCCATTGTAAATGATCATCGGAAAAAAAATCCAAGTATCCAAGTATTGTAAGCATCGTGTGAATTTATCAATAAGAATCCGAGAGTTTCTCCATATCTTCTCCTTATTTCTTGTTGCTACTTTCCTTCTTGAAAAAGAGCTTTCGTGACCTCGAACACTTCGGCGAGCATCGCCGGCATTAGGAAGGTCGATTTCATGGTATCAGAGCTAGCTAAAGATTTGGCGGAGTAGAACCCCCAAGAGGTCAAGGTGCCAAGAGTGCGAGGTAAGGGTCGTACTTACCCAAATCCTGATCTTCACTACTGTGTTAAGATGTTGTGTTAAGAATTCATAAGTGCTATCTTTTTCCTTTGCGGTAATTTGCGGCTTAGAATTAAGCATGGTTTTTACTGACTGGGTGAAGAGCTATGTGTAAGGAAAAAGGACAGGTCCTAACTTGGCAGTGAAGGCGAGTGGCCGTGAGTAAGTCCAAGGGCACACCTGTATGATCCTGAAACATTGTTTTAATCTAGTGAGGAATTGCCATGTTAAACCTAATACTGGAATTTATCCTTGGGAAAATTATGGTAACTGTGAACTTTTAGCCCATATGTCTGAAGCATGGGAAAAATCCATTCAGGAGGGGTATGAATGTTCCCGAACCTCTAGCCTTGAGTATCTTGACCTTGCTTTAGTAACAAAAGTTTCCACCAACCAACTAGCTCACAATTTGTCTATTATTTACGACAAAACTTGTATTGCATCAAGAGTTAACTTAAAGAATTTAAAACAACTCTTTGAACTGCATCAAGCTTGCACAAAAGAGATCTCAAGGCTCGAGATTTCTCTGAAGACTTTAACAACTGCAGTCCTAGACAGCAGGCCCCTTTCAAAACTAGAGGCTCGAGGACTCATACTTGAGGCGTTCAGGCAACAACCCCTGCAGAGAAAACCAGGCGGCAGCCTTGAACGGCTGAACAAGCTTCTCCAACAGCACGAGAGGCGCACGCGAAGGCCTCAGGTGGCACGAGGCAAACTAAGGGTCTTTCGAGATCCTTATCAGATACTTGCTGAGGAAGTGCAAAAGCTTGAAGGCTGATGGCTTACTACCTGCCTACCCCACGGGACGACTACTACAATTGGTGTGATCAGGCCCAGCAAAGCTACCAACAAGCTTATGAGTACGAGGCTTCGGAGGAGGGGTACTTCACCAGAAGAGACAGTTACCCTCTAACATCTTTTCATTACAGGCCTTCTTACAACACCAACTATGTAGAGATCCCTTTTAATGTGCAGTATCTACAAGAACTTCAAGAAGCACAACGCAAAGAAACCCAAAGTCTGCACAGCTCCCTCGATCCACCTGAGCAGGAGAAAGCAGTTTATGTTCTGGGAGAACGAGAAGGAGGGTATCGCCCTCAGGTAATGCTGCCTTACTTCCAAGGAAAATGTTCTCATTCTTGGCAGCATAACGACTTCGTGCAGCCACAAGAAGAAAAGAAAAGTGCGTGTGCTGCAAGATCCAAACAATGCAGCGGGCAAGGATTCATTGCCCCAAATGCAAGGTTACTGCCTGTAACCTATGTGGAGCCTATTACTTTAAAACAGCGGTCCCAGTTACACCAGCTCCACCAGAACCATTCCCCAACCAGAGGCTGATGCAAGAAAGGTGTGAAGGGGAAATTGAACGGCTGGAGAAGGAGGTGGGCTACTACAAAGAAAGAGTCAAGGCATTCGAGCTAGGTGCAAGCCTGCAAAAAGACTCTGAGAAGCTTAAAGAAAAGGAAGCAGAAGCAAGCGAGGAACTGGAATACACCAGTATCCTACTACAGGAAAGTGTCTACAAGACAATAGCTAAATAAGAGGCTCAACCAAAGCCCGAACCTGATGAGGAGGAACCAGGCAGCATACCTTCTGAGAAGCATGAAGAAGAAGGTAACACTTGTCCCCGTCATAGTGCTACTGTTATTGCAGCAGGCATCAAAGAGGAAGTACCAGAGATGGAGTACCCTGCCCTACAAAAACTAGCCGAAAGGCTATCTAAGAGGTTGTACACAAGTACATTAACCTCGGCAACATCTCCGAGCTGGCCATACATGCCCCCCACAGATGCTTCAATGGAACCAGGACCACCAGGTTACCCGCCAGCGGCCAACACGACTCCAGCAATACCTAGAACAACAACGGAGTCTGGGCAGCGGAACCAAGGAAGTTTCCAAAGAGGCTTCCTCAATAAAATATGGACCCTACCGTCCGCACAGCAGAACAAAGGAGCCCTCTTGATAAAACCCGAACAGCTCGGGCTATTTAAGGAGACTTTTGCAAGAAGGGAAACCATCACGAGGAACCATGTTGCTGCGCAGGGATTCACTGATGCGCGAGACAAGGATGAATACATGGAAAACCTCCTAGGGGATAATAGCTTCAAGATCCCCTACACTTGCAGCTTCAAAATGGAGCTAGGTGGTGGCATCCAGATAAAAATTGGATGCAATTTTATTAAAACCATGCAAGGAGGAGTTCACATTGTAACTGTTATCAGTACTACTCCTACAGCACCGGTGGCCGCCGCCGTAGAAGAGTTAAAGCTGGAGGAAGAAGAGTATATTGATATCCAGCAATCAGGGCTCAGCAGGGAGTCCTTCCTCCAAAAATTTCAACCAGTAACACCAAGAAGATCCTGCTACCTCCCAAGAGATGAGGAGGCATCCAATGATAGAAAAAATGAAAAGAGGGTTGCTATCTCCGAGCAACTAAATGTTCCAGATAATTATGACTTAATATCTGTGCAAGAAGGAGAGGACCAGAGTAATGCAATATACAGCATCTCAGAAGGGGAGGATCCTCAGAACCTCCATAACTCCCTCTGCCCACTCATACAAAATGAAGTCATATATGTTCGGCAGGAACTCGAAGAAGGATGCCAACCGCAGAAGGAAGAGCGCACTAGGCATACCAACGGGCAAAGCTCCATTACCCCAACAACAAGTACTTCCCCCTTGGCACAAGAGGAGTACCCAGCAGAGCCCGTAGGAGAGGCGGTCCTAACCTCCGGAAGGGGCCCAGAGGAGAAACTACACTACCTCGCATTCAGGCTAGATGGAAAAACCTACCATCTTCATGATGAGGTACTACTGGCACTCGAATCGATATATGCCAATCCCTATGTAATTATCATCAAGGGGATTTTCCAAGACAAAGTAGGAAAGGTGTCCCTCATAAGACAATGGCTATACCGCGCAAAAGAAGCACTCACAGAAGATGGGAGTCCAAGAGAATCCAGGGATACAAGGAATCTTTTCTATAGTTTCCATACTGAGGTAGTCCCTGCAGAGAGCGTCATGCACAACTATGTGGTTCACTACATCCCGCAGGGTGAGGTAGTACCAAGACGTACAGAGTACCCGAGATTCATCATACAAGAACTCTACGACCACACCAACAGAATTCTCAAGGACATAGAATGTGCAGACTATGACAAGGAGCAGCAATCTGAAATTAAGCTGCTTATCAAGAAAACAAGGGAGCATCTGACAGGCTCCATGCAACTCACATGGCCAAAGGCATGCAACACAGAACCCACAGCCGGACGACGGTGGGCACCCACACCAACGCAGCTACGGATGCTCAACAGCCTTTTCCGTCAAAGCGACAGGCCCCCTAGAAAGAAGCAAACACTGGACCTGACTTGGGCGCTACGACTACATGGACCAATCTCTGAAGCCAACATCCACAAATGGTTCATAAACAAGAGAGCGCGAGTCAAGAAGAAGCAGGCAGAGCGTGGTGGGAAGTATAGCTACCACTGTCTCGTAGCAGACGGAGCGTGTTGGGAAGTATAGCTACCACTGTCCCGTAGCAGGCGGAGCGTGGTGGGAAGTATAGTAGCTAATACAGGAAAGTAGGTTCCTGTTGTACAGTACGTACCAGCTATAGCTATGCAATAAGAAGTCAAAGCCTAGCAAGAGGACGAGCCTAGCCAAAGGACAAGCTACCAGCCTATGAAAGCGACGTCTTCTGGAGTCTTCTGTAAAGGCTATGCCTTAGGATATAAAGGCTTCGCCTTAGGATAAGATATCTTTTGGAGTCTTTTGTAAAGGCTACGCCTTAGGATATAAAGGCTACGCCTAGGACAAGACTTCCATTGGAGTCTTATGTAAAGGCTATAGGCCTACCCTAGTATAGGTAACTATTATGCTGATGTAAGCGCTTAGCTCATACCACTAGCTGATGTGAGCGCTTACATCACCGTGCCCTCTATATAAGGGGCACGCCTCCATTGTAAATGATCATCGAAAAATAATCCACGTATCCCAAGTATTGTAAGCAATCGTGTGAAATAGCAATAAGAATCTGAGAGTTTCTCCATATCTTCTCCTTATTTGTTGTTGCTACTTTCATTTTTGAAAAGAGCTTCCAAAGACCTTGAACACTTCGGCGAGCATCGCCGGCGTTAGGAAGGTCGATTTCAGTAGTAGTTGTAGTAGTTGGAGTAGTAGTAATGGAAGTAGTAAGGGATGTTTTCGTAGTTGTAGCGGTAGCGGAAGTAGTAGTAGAAGAAGAAGCTATAGTTATAGCAGTAGTAGTTGTAATAGGAGGTGGAGTAGTCGTAGTAGTGGTAGTAGTTGTTATAGTAGTAGTAGCCACAGTAGTAGTAGTAAGTGTTGTAGTAGTAGAAGAAGTAGCAGGAACAATAGTAGTAGCAGTAGTACTAGGAGTGGAAATAGTAGTAGTAGAAGTAGTACTAGTACTAGTACTAGTACTAGTATTAGTAGTAATAGAAGGAGTAGTAGCTATAGGAGAAGGAGTACTAGTAGTAGTTGTAGGAGTAGTAGTGGTGGTAGAAGTAACAGCAGCACTAGTAGTAGTAGTAGTAGCGGTTGAAGTTGTTGTTGTAGCTATAATAGTAGTAGTAGTAGGAGTAGGAGTAGTAGTAGAACTAGCAGTAGGAGTATTAGTAGTTGTAGTTGTAGTAGTAGTAGTGTAGTAACAGTAACAGTAGAGTAGTAGTAGAGGTAGTAGTAGTAGTAGTACTTGCAGTAATGGCAGTAGTACTAGTAGTAGTGGTTGAAGTAGTAGTAGTAGTATTAGTAGGAGTAATCGTAGTAATAGTATTAGTTGTTATTGTAGTAGCAGGAGGAGTAGTAGTAGTAGTAGCAACAACAATAGTAGTAGCTGTAGTAGCTGTAGTAGTAATAGGAGTAGCAGTAGTAGGAGTAGTTGCATTCGTTGCAGTAGTAGTAGTAATTGTAGCATGGTAGCTGTATTTGTAGAAATAGTAGTAAAAGCCGAAGTAGCAATAATAATAGTAGTCATAGCAGTAGCAATAGCAATATTAGCTATAGTAGTAGCAGTAGTAGTAGTAGTTGGAGAAGTAGTATTAGTAGTAGCAGCAGCACCCGCAGTAGTAGTAGAAGTATTTATTGTACTTGTACCAGCTGTAACAGTAGTAGTAGTAGTAGTAGTACTAATAGTAGGAGCAGCAGTGGTAATAGTAGTAGTTTTGGTAGGTGTAGTAGTAGTTATAGCAGTAGTAGTTGTAGTTGGAGTTGTAGTAGTAGTAGCAGTAGCAGTAGCAGTAGTTGCAATGGTATAAGTAGCAGTAAGAGTAGTGGATGTAGTAGTCGTAGTAGTAGTAGTTGTCCAAGCAGTAGTAGTAGTTGAAGTAGTTGCAGTAATAGTAGTAGTCGTAATAGTAGTAGTAGTAGCAGTAGTAGTAGTTGTGGTAGTAGGAGGAGGAATAGTAGTAGTAGTAATTGTTGTTGTTCTGGTAGCATTTGCAATAGTAGTAGTAGTAGCTGTTATTGTAGTAGTGGAAGTAGCAGTTGTACTAGAAGTAGCAGTAGGAGTAGTAGTAGTTGGAGAAGTAGTAGTAGAAGAAGAAATAGTAGCATTAGTAGTAGCAGTAGTAGTTAAAGTAGTAGTAGTAGTAATAGTAGTAGTAGTAGTAGTAGTAGAGGAAGTTTTAGTAGTAGTAGTCATAGCTGTAGTAGTAGCAGTTGTAGTAGTAATAGTAGTAGTACGAATAATAGGAGTAGTGGCAGTAGTAGTAGTGCAAGCTGTAATAGCCATTGCTGTAGTAGTAGTCGTAGTAGTAGTTGTAGTAGTTGTTGTAGTAGTAGTTTCGGTAATAGTAGGCGGAGCAGTTGTAGCAGTAATTATTTTGATAACAGCAGCAGCAGTACTAGTAGTCTTTGTAGTTGTAGTGGCAGTAACAGTAGTTGTTGTAGTAGGAGAAATAGTAGCTGAAGCAATAGTAGCAGTAGGAGTAGTGGAAGTAGAGGTTGTAATAGTAGCAGTTATCCTAGAAGGTGCAGTGGTCGAAGTAGTTGCAGTAGTAGTAGCAGTAGTAGTAGTTGTTATTGTAGCAGGAGGAATAGTAGTTGTTGTAGCATTTGTAGTAATAGTAGTTGTTGTTGTAGTAATAGAAGTAGTAGCTGTACTAGAAGTAGTTGTAGGAGTAGTAATAGTTGGAGAAGGAGCAGTAGTAGTAGTAGTAGTAGTAGTAGCATTAGTAGTAGTAGCAATAGTAGTAGCAGTTGTAGCAGTAATAGTAATAGCTATAAAAGCCGTTGCTATAATAGTAGTAGTATTTGTAGTAGTAGTAGTTGTTGTTGTAGTAGTAGTAGTAGCAGCTGCTGTAGTTGTCGTACTAGGTGGAGGAGTGTATTAGTAGTGGAAGTAGTAGTAGCAGCTGCTGTAGTTGTCGTACTAGGTGGAGGAGTGTATTAGTAGTGGAAGTAGCAGTTGTAATTGTAGTAGTTGTTGTAGTAGCAGTACTTGCACTAGTAGTACTATGTGTTGTGGTAGCAGTAGAAGTATTAGCTATTCCAGTAGCAGTAGTAAGTGTAGTGGTAGTAGTAGTAGTAGAAGTTGTAGTAGCAGCAACAATAGTAGTAGTAGTAGGAGCAGCAATTGAAGTTATAGCAGTAGCAGTACGAGAAGTAATAGTAGTAGTAGTAGTAGTAGTAGTAGTAGTAGTAGTAGTAGTAGTAGTAGTAGTAGCAGCAGTAGTAGTAGTAGTAGTAGCAGCAGTAGTAGTAGTAGTGGTAGAAATTGTAGTTGTATCTATAGTAGAAGTAGTAGGAATAGTAGTAGTAGTAGGAGGAGGAGCAGCTGTAGTAGTAGTAGTCGCAGTAGTAGGAGCACTACTAGTAGTACCATTGATGTGGTGGTAGCAGTAGTAGTCGAAGTTGTAAGAGTAGCAGAAGCAGAAGTAGTAGTTGTTGTAGCAATAGTAGTTGTAGTAGCAGTAGTAGTAGTAATCGTGCTAGTAATAGCTGCAACAACAGCAGTAGTATTTAGTAGTAGTAGTTGTAGTAGTAGTAATAAGGGTAGGTGTAGGAGTAGGAGTACCAGTCGGAGTTGTAGTTGTAGTAGTGATAGTAGTAGTAGTAATAGCAGTAGTAGCATTAAGAATAATAGTAGTAGTAGTAATAAGAGTAATAGTAGTAAGAGTAATAGTAGTAGCAGTAGTAGTAGTAAGTGTAGTAGTAGGAGAAGTAGTCGGAGTAGTAGTAGTTCTTTTAAAAGCAACAGTAGTAGTAGGAGTAATAGTTGTAGTTGTAGTAGTAGTTGTAGTTGTCGTAGTAGTAGTGGCAGTACAAATGGTAATTGTAGTAGTAGTAGTAATAGTTCTAGTACTAGTCATAGTAGATGTAGTAGTAATAGTAGTAGTAGTAAAAGGAGTAGTAGTCGTAGTAGTAGTAGCAATAGAAGTATTAGCAATAGTAATTGAAATACTAGTAGTAGTAGTTATAGCCGTTGTACTACTAGTTGTAGTGGTAAGTATAGTAGTAGGTGTAGTAGTTGTACTAGTAATAGATGTAGTAGTAGTAGTAACAATAGTAGTAGTAGGAATTGTACTAGTAGTAGTACTAGTTGTAGTTAAAGTAGTACTAGTTGTTGTTGGAATAGGAGTAGTAGTAGTTGAAGTAGTAGTACTTGTACTAGTAATAGTAGCACTAGTATTAGTAGTAGTAGTACTTGTAGTAGAAGTAGTAGTAGTTGTTGTTGTAGTAGAAGGAGGAGTTGGTGTAGGAGTAGTAGTTGTTGTTGTAGTAGGAGTAGGATTTTGGGTAGGAGTAGTAGTAGTAGTAACATAAGTTGTAGTTGTGGTAGTAGTGGGAGGAGGAGGGGTAGTAGTATTGGTAGTAGTGCTCGTACTAGTAGTAGTGGTAGTAGAAGTTGTAGTAGTAATAATGGTAGTAGTAGTGGTGGTGGTAGTTGTAGTATTAGTAGAACCAGTAGCTATAGTAGTAGTAGCACTAGGAGTAGTAGTAATAGCAGCGGAGTAGTAGTAGTCATAGCAAGAGAAATTTTAGTAGTTGTAGTAGTAGCACGAGTAGTAGTAGTAGTAGTGATGGTGGTAGTAGTAGTAGTAGTAGTAGTAGTAGTAATATTAGTAGTAGCAGTAATAGGAGTTGTAGTAACAATAGTAGTAGCAATAGTAGTTGTAAAAGTAGTAGTACTAGTAGTAGTTGTTGTAACAGGGTTAGTAGTAGTAGCTATAGAAGTAGCAATAGTAGCAGTAGCAGTCTTAGTGGTAGTAGTAATAGTAGTACTATTAATACTAGTAGAAGTAATCATAGTAGTTTTTGTAGAAGGAGCAGGAGTTGGTATAGGAGTAGCAGTAGCAGTAGTAGTTGTAGTTGTTGTTGTTGTAGAAGGAGTAGTTGTAGTAGTAGTTATTGTAGTTGTAGTAGTAGTAGAAGAAGAAGTAGTAGTAGTAGTTGTGGTAGTAGTGTGAGAAGCAGCAGCTGTAGTTGTTGTAGTAGTAGAAGCAGTAGTAGTAATAGTAGTAATAGTAGTAGTAGTAGTAGTAATAATGGTGGTAGTTCTAGTAGTAATGGTAGTAGTAGCAGTAGGAGTAGTAGTAGTAGTAGCCTTAGGAGTAGTAGTAGCAGTAGGAGGAATAGTAGCCTTAGGAGTAGTAGTAGCAGTAGTTGTAGTAGTAGTAATGAAAGTAGTATCAGCAGTAGTAGTAGAATAATCTGCAATAGTACTAGTAGCAACAGGAGTAGTAGCTGACGTAGCTGGAGTAGTAGTAGTAGCTGCAATACCCATTACTCGTTTAGTAGTAGTAGTATTCGTAGTATTTGTGGTAGTTGTAGTAGCATTTGAAGTAGTAGTACTAGTATTAGTAATAGTAGTACTAGTAGCAGCAGCAATAGAAGTAGTAGTAGCAGCAGTAGTAGTTGTAGTAGTAGATGGAGGAGGAGTAGCAGTAGTAGTTATTGTAGTAGTTAATATCACAGTAGTTGTAGTAAGTCTTGTTGTGGTAGTAGTTGTTGTAGAAGTAGTCGTAGTGGTTGTAGCAGAAGAAGTAGGAGTAGTAGTAGTAGTAGAAGTAGTAGCAGATGTACGAATTGGAGTGGTAGTAGTAGTAGTAGGAGGAGTAGCAGCAGTAGCAGTAGTAGTAGGAGTAGTAGTACTAGTAGTAGTAGCTGTTGTTATAGAAGTTGTTATTATAGTTATAGTAGTAGTCGTAGTAGTAGTAGCAGTAGTTGTTGTTTTCGTTGTAGTTGGACAGTAGTAGTATTATTTGTAGTAATAGTAGCAGTTGTTGGAGTAGTAGTAGAATTAGTATTAGTAGTTGTGGTAGTAGTGTAGTAACAGTAGTAGTAGCAGTAGTTGTAGAGTTATTAGAAGAAGTAGCAGTTGCAGTAGAAGCAGCAGTAGCAGTAGTAGTAGTAGTAGTAGTAATAGTAGTAGTAGTAGTAGTAGTAGTAGTAGTAGTCGTAGTGGTAGTAGTTGTAGTAGCTGTTGTAGTAATAGTTGCGATAGTAGGAAGTGGAGTAGTGGTAGTAGTTGTTGTTATTTTAACAACAACAGTAGTAGTAGTGGTAGTGGTTGTAGAAGTAGTTGTAGCAGTTGTAGTAGTTGTAATAGTAGTAGAAGTGGTTAGTGTAGTAGTAGTAGTAGCAGCAGTAGTAGTAGTAGTAGTACTAGTAGCAGCAGTAGTAGTAGAAGTAGTTGCAACAGCAGTAGTAGCAGTAGTAGTTGAAGTAGTAGGAGTAGAAATAGTAGTAGTACTACTACTATTAGTAGTAGTAGTACTACTACTATTAGTAGTAGTAGTAGAACTTTTAGTAGTTGTACTATTAGCAGTAGTAGTATTATTTGTAGTAATAGTAGTAGTTGTAGGACTAGTAGTAGTATTAGTAGTAGTTGTAGTAGTAGTAGTGTAGTAACAGTAGCAGTAGTAGTAATAGTAGAAGCAGTAGTTGCAGTTGTAGCAGCAGCAGTAGTAGTAGTTGTACTATTAGTAGTAATTGTAGTAGTTTTTATAGTAGTAGCAGTAGTACTCGTTGTGGTAGTAGAAGGTGAAGTGGTTGTAGTAGTTGTCATTGGAGCAGCAGCAAAAGCAGTTGTTGTACTAGTGGTAGTTGTTGTTGTTGTTGTAGTAGTAGTAGTTGTAGTAGTAGTAGAAGTCGTAGCTGTAGTAGTTGTAGCACTAGGAGCAAAAGTAATAGCAGTAGGAGTAGTAGTTGTTGTTGTAGCTGTAGTAGTAGCAGAAGTAGTAGCAGTTGTGGTTGTAGCATTTGTTGAAGTAGTAGTTGGATTAGTAGTAGTAGAAGTAGTAGGGGATGTTTTCGTAGGTGTAACAGTAGCGGAAGTAGTAGTAGTAGAAGAAGCAGTAGTAGCAACAGTAGTAGTTGTAATAGTAGGTGGAGTAGTAGTAGTAGTAGTAGTAGTAGTACTAGTAGTCACATTCGTAGCAATAGTAGCAGTAGTAGCTATAGTAGTAGTACTATTTGTTGTATTGTAGTAGCAAAAGTAGTAGTAGTAGCAGTACTAGAAGTAATAGCCAGTGTAGTAGTTGTAGTATTAGTAGTAGTAGCAGTAGCAGTTGTCGTAATACAGTGGTTGTTGTTATAGTAGATGTTATTGTTGCAGCAGTAGCATCAGTTTTAGTAGTTGTAGTTGCGATAGCAGTAACAGAGGTAGTAGTAGTTGTAGTAATAGTAGAGGCAGTACTAGTAGCATTAGAGTACTAGTAGTAGTAGTAGTAGTAGAAATAGTAGTAGAATTAGTAGTCGTAGATGTAGTAGTAGATGTAGTAGTAGTAGCAGTTGTAGTAGTAATCGGCGAAGTAATAGTAGTAGTTGTAGTAGTGTTAGGAGTAGTTGCAGAAGTTATTGTAGTAGTAGTATTCGTAGTAGTTGTTGTTGTAGTAGTTATAGTAGTAGTAGTTGTTAGAGTAGTTGTAGAAGCAACAGTAGTAGTAGTAGCAATAGTAGAAGTAGTGGTAGTAGATGTTGTAGCAATTGTAGTAGTAGTTGTAACTATAGTAGTAGTTGCACGAGCAGTAGTAGTCACAGTAGAAGTTGTTGTACTAGTAGTGTTAGTAGTAGCAGTGGCAGTAGTCGTAGTAGGAGTAGTAATAGTAATAGTAAAAGCAGTAGAAGTAGCATCCTCAGCCGCAGCAGCAGCAGCAGTAGTTGTTGTACTAGTAGTAGAAGTAGTAGTAGCACCAGCAGCAGTTGTAGTAGCTATAGTATTAGCAGTAGTAGTCGTAGTAGTAGTTGTAATCGAAGGAGAAGTTGTGTTGTAGTAGTAGCCTTAGTAGTAGTAGTAATAGTAGTAGTAGTAGTAGTAGTAGTAGTAGTAGTAGTAGTAGAAATAGTAGTAGCGGTAGTGGTAGTAGTAGGAGAAGTAGTAGCAGTAGTTGTAGCAGCAGCATCAGTTGTTGAAGTACTAGTACTAGTAGCAGTAGTAGCAGTAGTTGCTATTATAGTTGTAGTAGCTATAATAGTAGTAGTACCAGTTGTATTGGGAGTTGTAGAAGTAGTTGTAGCCATTGTAGTTGTTGCTATAGTAGTCATAGTACGCGAAGTACTAGAAGTAGTAGTGCTAGTAGTAGTGGAAGTAGTAGTAGCAGTAAGAGTAGTGTTGTTAGTAGTAGAAGAAGCAGTAGTAGCAGTAGCTATAATAGTGGCAGTAAATGCAGTAGTAGTAGCACTAGTAGCAGTAGTAGTAGTAGGATAAGTAGTAGTAATAAAAGTAGTAGTAGTAGTAGTAGAAGTTATTGTTGTTGTTGTTGTAGTAGTAGGAGTAGTAGTAGTAGCTGTAGCAGTTGTTGTAGTAGTAGTGGTTGTTGTCGCAGCTGTAGTAGTTGTAGTAGCAGTAGCTGTAGTAGTAGCAGTAGTAGCAATAGTAGCAATATAGGTACTATTATCTATAATTATAGTAGTCGTAGCAGCAGCAATAGTAGTAGTAGTAGTAGCAGTAGCAATAGTAGTCGTCGTATAAGTTGTAGCACTAGTAGTGTTAGTAGCAACAATAGTAGCAGTAGTAGCAAGAGTAATAAGAGTAGCATCAATGATAGTAGCAACAGTAGATGTAGTAGTAGCAGCCGCTGTAGTAGTAGTGGAAGTAGTAGCAATTGTAGTATTAGTAGCAGTAGCAGTAACGGTATAGTAGTAGTAGCAGTAATAGCAGCAGAAGTAGTAGTAGTAGTAGTAGTAGCTATAGTAGCAGTAGTAGAAGTAGTAGTAGTAGTAGCACTAGTATTATTAGTAGCAGTAGGAGTTGTAGCGGCTGTAGTAGTAGTCATAGTTGCAGAAGTTGTAGGAGTAGTAGTGGTGGTAGTATTAGTCATAGTAGTATCATTAGTACTAGTAGTAGAAGTCGCAGTAATATTAGTAGTAGTGGAAGTAGTAGTAGCAATAGTAGTAGGAGTATTACTCCTAATAGTAGTAGCCGTATTAGCATTAGTACAAGTATAGTAGACGTAGTACTCGTAGTAGTAGTAGTAGTAGTAATAGTCGTAGTAGGAGTAATTGTAGAAGTAGTAGTTGCAGTAACAGTTGTAGTAGTAGTAGTAGTAGTACACGTAGTAGTAGTAGTAGTAATTGTAAACGTAGTAGTTGGAGTAGCAATAGTAGTAGCACTACTAGTTGCAGTAGTACTAGTAGTAGCAGTAGCAGTTGTAGTGGTAGTAGTAGTAGGAGGAGGAGGAGGAGGAGCAACAATTGCAACATAAGTAGTAGTATTACTAGTAGTTGTTGTAGCAGTAGCAGCAGTAGCAGTAGTAGAAGTAGGAGTAGGAGTAGTAGTAGCAGCAACCGCAGTAGCCGCAGCAGCAGGAGTTGTAGTAGTAGAAATAGTAGTAGTAGTAGTAGCAGTAGCTATAGCAATAGCAGCAGCAGTAGTAGTTGTATTAGTAGAAGTAGTAGTAATTATAGTATTAGTAGTCTTAATAGTTGTAGTAGAAATTGTAATAATAATAGTAGTAGTAGTAGTAGTAGTGGTAGTAGTAGTAGCAACAGGAGAAGTAGAAGTAGTAGCAGTAGTAGTACTAGTAGTAATAGTAGTAGTAATAGTTATAGTAGTATTATCAATAGTAATAGTAATAGTAGTAGAAGCAGTAATAGGAGCAGTTGTTGTAGTAATTGGAGTAGTTGTAGTTATAGTACTAGCAATTATAGTAGCAAAAGTAAAAGTAGTAGTAGTAGAAGGAATAGTTGTAGAAGCAGTAGTATTAGTAGCAGTAGAAGCAGAAGTTGGAGTTGTAGTGGTTGTACTGCCAGTAGTAGCAATAGTTGAAATAGTAGTCATAATAGTTGTAGTAGCAGTAGCAGCACGAGTAGTAGTAGTAGTAGCAGTAGTAGTAGTAGTAGCAGTAGTAGTAGTGCGAGTACTTGTAGCGGCAGCAGCAATAGTAGTAGTAGTAGTAGCCGTGGTAGCAGAGTAGTAGTTGTGGTAGTTGGAGTGGCAGTTGCATAAGTAGAAGTAATAGGAGGAGGAGTAGTAGCAATAGTTGTAGTTGTTATTGTAGTAATAGTAGTAGCTGGTGCAGAATTACTAGTACTAATCCTACTCCTAGTTGTGCTACTATTACTACAACTCCTACTACTACTACTACTATGAGTTCTACTACTACTGGTATTGTTATTACTACTTTTACACCTATTCCTCCTCTTGCTACTACTACTACTACTCTTGCTCCTGCTACAGATACTCCTTGTCCTGTTGTTGTTATTGTTGCTGCTACGACTTCAGCTATTGCTGTTGCTGCTACTTCTACTGCTACTCCTACTACTACGACTAATAGTACTGCTACTACTATTAGTCCTAGTACTACTTGTCTTACTACGACTACCCCTACTACTACTACTATCACTACTGCTGCTACCACTACTATTACCGCTATTACTACAATTGCTGCTACTACTACTACAACTCTACTGTTGCTACTGCTGCTACTACTTCTATTACTACGAACACTACTACTACTCTACTGCTTCTAGTACTACCACAACTACTAATACTAATACGACTACAACTACTTCTACGACTACTGCTATTGCTACTGCTACTACTACTAGTACTAGTAGTAGTTGTAGTAGTAGTAGTATTATTAGTAGTAACAGTAGTAGTAGCAGTAGAAGTAGCAATAGAAGTAGTAGCAGTAGTGGTAATAGTAGAAGTTGTTGTAGCAAGCAATACTAGTAGTTGAAGTCGTAGTAGTAGTTGTGGTAGTAGTA
>RXID01017246.1:0-17704 GCA_005019695.1 Trichopus zeylanicus subsp. travancoricus
AAAATTGTAGAAAATCGGTGAAAGAACAAAACATCACAAAAAAAAATCTACAAAACCAGAAAATCATTGAAATCTCAAAAAACACATTAAACTTCATAAAAGTATAACAAAATCCGAGAAACTATAAAACGATCATCAGAATTATATTTTAAATATGCATTTCATTCTCTTGTGGGGTATATATGCGATAATTAAGATTTTGAAGTTGAATCCTCAATATCATTTTTCACGAGTTATATCTGCTAAAAAAATTTTTTTAGGCAATTTTTGTCTTTCAATGAGGTTTTTCGCAAAAATTAAGCTCGTTGTTGTATGTAAGGTTAAATATGAAATTCATATTTTCTAGGAGCCAATATGTGAAAATCGTGGTGTTTTTAATCGATATTTGCCGATTAATTTTTTACGTATGCGGTTAACAAATATTGTTTATAAATACTTTACTTCTTCCAATTTTTTACATTACGAGGTTCGATGTGTATTTTCATTTTTAAATTGAATACTCCAAGCAACCTTGAATTTTTTCACGAGGTATACGCAAGTAAATTAAAATTTTTGAATGAGGCAAAAAATCAAGAAAGAACTCTCCGTGTATAGAAAACCAGAAAATTCCCAAAAAAATAGCAAAGAAATATAAAAAAGCAACCCTTGAAAATTCAAAAACTTAAGAAAAACCGTTGAGAATTAAAAAAAATATAAAATTCATTAAATGATAAAAAATAATAGAAAATCGGTAAAAGTACATAATATCACAAGAAAAACTCTAAAAGTCAATAAAATCATAGGAATCTCAGAAAATCCCCTTAAATCTCATGAAAGTATAAAAAATCAGACAAACTACAAAAAGATCGGGAAAATTCTGTTTTAAATTTGCATTCCGTTCTAAAAAGGGATATATATGCGATAATTAAGATTTTGAAATTGAGTCTTGTATTTTAGTTATCGGGAGGAATATATGCGAAGAATATTTTTTTAGGCAATTTTCCTCTTTCAATGAGGTTTATATGCGAAAATTAAGCCCTTTAAGGTTAAATATGAAATTTTATTTTCTCAAGAGCCAGATATGTCAAAATCAGGGTTTTGTAATCCAATCTGCGATTTTATTTTTTCAGATTATCAGGTTAAATATATTTTTAAAAAACTTTACTTCTTTCAAATTTCTTACCTTACGAGGTTCAATATGGTGTTACATTTTTTTGAAGTATGTTTTCCATCCAAATTTGAATTTTTTTAAGACGTATACGCAAGTAAATTAGAATTTTGAAAGGGACAAAAAATGATAGAAAATTTATAAAATTATAGAAAACCATGAAACTCCCGAGAAGAATAGAAAGAAAATACGAAAAAACCTCCTTTGAAAGTTTAAAAAACTTAAAAAAAACGGGAAAAGCAAAAAACATTAATACCCCAAATTCATTAAATTTGCAAAAATTGTAGAAAATCGGTGAAGAACAAAACATCACAAAAACAAATCTAAAAACCAGAAAAATCATTGAAATCTCACAAAAACCCATTAAAACTTCATAAAAGTTATAACACCATCCGAGAAGAACCAACTATAAAACGATCATCAGAATTATATTTTGAATATGCATTTCATTCTCTTGTGGGGTATATATGCGATAATTAAGATTTTGAAGTTGAATCCTCAATATCATTTTCACGAGGTATATCTGCTAAAAATATTTTTTTAGGCAATTTTTGTCTTTCAATGAGGTTTTTCTGCAAAAATTAAGCCCTGTAAGGTTAAATATGAAATTTCATATTCTCTAGAGCCATATATGTGAAAATCGGGGTTTTTTTAATCGAATTTGCGATTTAATTTTTTACGATATGCGGTAAAAAATATTGTTAAAATACTTTACTTCTTCCAATTTTTACATTACGAGGTTCAATGTGTATTTTCATTTTTAAATTCAATTCTCCAAGCAACCTTGAATTTTTTACGAGGTATACGCAAGTAAATTAAAATTTTTGAATGAGGCAAAAAATCAAGAAAGAACTTTCCATGTATAGAAAACCAGAAAATTCCCAACAAAATAGCAAAGAAATATAAAAAAGCAACCGTTGTAAATTCAAAAACTTAAGAAAAACCCTTGAGAATTAAAAAAATATAAAATTCATTAAATTATAAATAATTATAGAAAATCGGTAAAAGTACCCAATGTCACAAGAAAAACTCTAAAAGTCCATAAAATCATTGGAATGTCAAAAAATCCCCTTAAATTTCATGAAAGTATAAAAAATCCGACAAACTACAAAAAGATCACGAAAATTCTGTTTTAAATTTGCATTTCATCCTAATAAGGGATATATATGCGATAATTAAAATTTTGAAATTGAGTCTTGTATTTTAGTTTTGGAGAGGAATATATGCGAAAAATATTTTTTTTAGGCAATTTTCCTCTTTCAATGAGGTTTATATGCGAAAATTAAGCCCTTTAAGGTTAAATATGAAATTTTATTTTCTCAAGAGCCAGATATGTGAAAATCAAGGTTTTGTAATACAAGCTACGATTTTATTTTTTCAGATTATCACGTTAAATATATTTTTAAAATACTTTACTTCTTTCAAATTTCTTACCTTACGAGGTTCAATATGGTGTTACATTTTTTTGAAGTAAGTTTTCCGTCCAAATTTGAATTTTTTTAAGACGTATACGCAAGTAAATTAGAATTTTGGAAGGGACAAAAAATGATAGAAAATTTATAAAAGTATAGAAAACCATAAAACTCCCTAGAAGAATAGAAACAAAATACGAAAAAACCTCCCTTGAAAGTTTAAAAACTTAAAAAAACCGAGGAAAATAAAAAAATAATACCAAATTCATTAAATTTGCAAAAATTGTAGAAAATCGGTGTGAAACGAACAAAACATCACAAAAAAAAATCTAAAAAACCAGAAAATCATTGACAATCTCAAACAAACCCATTTAAAACTTCATGAATTTATAACAAAATCTCGAGGAGAAAAGGAAGGACAAAACTATAAAAACGATCATCAGGAATTATATTCTTGAAGATGCATTTCATTCTATTGTGGGGGTATATATGCGATAATTAAGATTTTGAAGTTGAATCCTCCATATCATTTTTCACGAGGTATATCTGCTAAAAATATTTTTTTAGGCAATTTTTGTCTTTCAATGAGGTTTTTCTGCAAAAATTTAGCCCTGTAAGGTTAAATATGAAATTTCATATTTTCTAGAGCCATATATGTGAATATCAGGGTTTTCTTAATCGAATTTGCGATTTAATTTTTTACGAAATGCGGGAAAAAATATTGTTAAAATACTTTACTTCTTCCAATATTTACATTACGAGGTTCAATGTGTATTTTCATTTTTAAATTCAATTCTCCAAGCAACCTTGAATTTTTTACGAGGTATACGCAAGTAAATTCAAATTTTTGAATGAGGCAAAAAATCAAGAAAGTACTTTCCATGTATAGAAAACCAGAAAATTCCCAAAAAAAATAGCAAAGAACATATAAAAACCGCAAACCCTTGAAAATTCAAAAACACTAAGGAAAAGAAACAACCCTTGAGAATTAAAAAAAAATATAAAATTCATTAAATTATAAATAATTCAGCAAAACGGTAAAACGTACCCCAATGTCACAAGAAAAACTCTAAAAGTCCATAAAATCATTGGATGTCAACAAATCTCCTTACATTTTCCATGAAAGATAGAAAATCCGACAAACTACAAAAAGCTCACGAAAATTCGTTTATTCGTTTTTGTTTATTCTGTTTTTTAAATTGATTCCTTTAATAAGGATCTATATGCGATAATGAAAATTTTGAATGAAATTGAGTTTTGTATTTTAGTTTTGGAAGAGGGCATATATGCGAAAACTATTTTTTAGGCAATTTCCTCTTTCAATGACGGTTTATATGCGAAAATTAAGCCCTTTAAGGTTAAATATGATATTTTAATTTCTCAAGAGCCAGATATGTCAAAATCAGGGTTTTGTAATCCAATCTGCGATTTTATTTTTTCAGATTATCCGGTTAAATATATTTTTAAAATACTTTAGTTCTTTCAAATTTCTTACCTTACGAGGTTCAATATGGTGTTACATTTTTTTGAAGTAAGTTTTCCATCCGAATTTGAATTTTTTTAAGATGTATACGCAAGTAAATTAGAATTTTGAAAGGGACAAAAAATGATAGAAAATTTATAAAAGTATAGAAAACCATAAAACTCCCTAGAAGAATAGAAAGAAAATACGAAAAAACCTCCCTTGAAAGTTTAAAAACTTAAAAAAACCGAGGAAAATAAAAAAAAATAATACCAAATTCATTAAATTTGCAAAAATTGTAGAAAATCGGTGAAAGTACAAAACATCACAAAAAAAAATCTAAAAAACCGGAAAATCATTGAAATCTCAAAAAACCCATTAAACTTCATGAAAGTATAACAAAATCCCAGAAACTATAAAACGATCATCAGAATTATATTTTGAATATGCATTTCATTCTCTTATGGGGTATATATGCGATAATTATGATTTTGAAGTTGAATCCTCAATATCATTTTTCACGAGGTATATCTGCTAAAAATATTTTTTTAGGCAATTTTTCTCTTTCAATGAGGTTTTTCTGCAAAAATTTAGCCCTGTAAGGTTAAATATGAAATTTCATATTTTCTAGAGCCATATATGTGAATATCAGGGTTTTTTTAATCGAATTTGCGATTTAATTTTTTACGGTATGAGGTTAAAAATATTGTTAAAATACTTTACTTCTTCCAATTTTTTACATTACGAGGTTCAATGTGTATTTTTATTTTTAAATTGAATTCTGCAAGCGACCTTGAATTTTTTTACGAGGTATACGCAAGTAAATTAAAATTTTTGAATGTGGCAAAAAATCAAGAAAGAACTTTCCATGTATAGAAAACCAGAAAATTCCCACAAAAATAGCAAAGAAATATAAAAAAGCAACCCTTGAAAATTCAAAAACTTAAGAAAAACGCTTGAGAATTAAAAAAATATAAAATTCATTAAATTATAAATAATTATAGAAAATCGGTAAAAGTACGCAATGTCACAAGAAAAACTCTAAAAGTCCATAAAATCATTGGAATCTCAAAAAATCTCCTTAAATTTCATGAAAGTTTAAAAAATCCGACAAACTACAAAAAGAACATGAAAATTCTGTTTTAAATTTGCATTTCATTCTAATAAGGGATATATATGCGATAATTAAAATTTTGAAATTGAGTCTTGTATTTTAGTTTTGGAGAGGAATATATGCGAAAAATATTTTTCTAGGCAATTTTCCTCTTTCAATGAGGTTTATATGCGAAAATTAAGCCCTTTAAGGTTAAATATGAAATTTTATTTTCTCAAGAGCCAGATATGTCAAAATCAGGGTTTTGTAATCCAATCTGCGATTTTATTTTTTCAGATTATCCGGTTAAATATATTTTTAAAATACTTTAGTTGTTTCAAATTTCTTACCTTACGAGGTTCAATATGGTGTTACATTTTTTTGAAGTAAGTTTTCCATCCGAATTTGATTTTTTTTAACACGTATACGCAAGTAAATTAGAATTTTGAAAGGGACAAAAAATGATAGAAAATATATAAAAGTATAGAAAACCATAAAACTCCCTAGAAGAATAGAAAGAAAATACGAAAAAACCTCCCTTGAAAGTTCAAAAACTTAAAAAAACCGAGGAAAATAAAAAAATAATACCAAATTCATTAAATTTGCAAAAATTGTAGAAAATCGGTGAAAGAACAAAACATCACAAAAAAAAATCTAAAAAACCAGAAAATCATTGAAATCTCAAAAAACCCATTAAACTTCAAGGAGTATAACAAAATCCGAGAAACTATAAAACGATCATCAGAATTATATTTTGAATATGCATTTCATTCTCTTGTGGGGTATATATGCGATAATTAAGATTTTGAAGTTGAATCCTCCATATCATTTTTCACGAGGTATATCTGCTAAAAATATTTTTTTAGGCAATTTTTGTCTTTCAATGAGGTTTTTCTGCAAAAATTTAGCCCTGTAAGGTTAAATATGAAATTTCATATTTTCTAGAGACATATATGTGAAAATCGAGGATTTTTTAAACGAATTTGCGATTTAATTTTTTACGATATGCGGTAAAAAATATTGTTAAAATACTTTACTTCTTCCAATTTTTACATTACGAGGTTCAATGTGTATTTTCATTTTTAAATTGAATTCTCCAAGCAACCTTGTATTTTTTACGAGGTATACGCAAGTAAATTAAAATTTTTGAATGAGGCAAAAAATCAAGAAAGAACTTTTCATGTATAGAAAACCAGAAAATTCCCAAAAAAATAGCAAAGAAATATAAAAAAGCAACCCTTGAAAATTCAAAAACTTAAGAGAAACCGTTGAGAATTAAAAAAATATAAAATTCATTAAATTATAAATAATTATAGAATATCGATAAAAGTACCCAATGTCACAAGAAAAACTCTAAAAGTCCATAAAATCATTGGAATCTCAAAAAATCCCCTTAAATTTCATGAAAGTATAAAAAATCCGACAAACTACAAAAAGATCATGAAAATTCTGTTTTAAATTTGCATTTCATTCTAATAAGGGATATATATGCGATAATTAAGATTTTGAAATTTAGTCTTGTATTTTAGTTTTCGAGAGGAATATATGCGAAAAATATTTTTTTAGGCAATTTTCCTCTTTCAATGAGTTTATATGCGAAAATTAAGCCCTTTAAGGTTAAATATGAAATTTTATTTTCTCAAGACCCAGATATGTCAAAATCAGGGTTTTGTAATACAAGCTGCGATTTTATTTTTTCAGATTATCCGGTTAAATATATTTTTAAAATACCTTACTTCTTTCAAATTTCTTACCTTACGAGGTTCAATATGGTGTTACATTTTTTTGAAGTAAGTTTTCCATCCAAATTTGAATTTTTTTTAAGAGGTATACGCAAGTAAATTAGAAGTTTGAAAGCGACAAAAAATGATAGAAAATTTTTAAAAGTATAGAAAACCATAAAACTCCCTAAAAGAATAGAAAGAAAATACGAAAAAAAACCTCCCTTGAAAGGTCAAAAACTTAAAAAAAGCGATAAAAGTAAAAAAAAAATAATACCAAATTCATTAACTTTGCAAAAATTGTAGAAAATCGGTGAAAGTACAAAACATCACAAAAAAAATCTAAAAAACCAGAAAATGATTGAAATCTCAAAAAACCCATTAAAATTCATGAAAGTATAACAAAATCCCAGAAACTATAAAACGATCATCAGAATTATATTTTCAATATGCATTTCATTCTCCTAGGGGGTATATATGCGATAATTAAGATTTTGAAGTTGAATCCTCAATATCATTTTTCACGAGGTATATCTGCTAAAAATATTTTTTTAGGCAATTTTTGTCTTTCAATGAGGTTTTTCTGCAAAAATTAAGCCCTGTAAGGTTAAATATGAAATTTCATATTTTCTAGAGCCTTATATGTGAATATCAGGGTTTTTTTTAATCGAATTAGCGATTTAATTTTTTACGATATGAGGTTAAAAATATTGTTAAAATACTTTACTTCTTCCAATTTTTTACATTACGAGGTTCAATTTGTATTTTCATTTTTAAATTGAATTCTCCAAGCAACCTTGAATTTTATTACGAGGTATACGCAAGTAAATTAAAATTTTTGAATGGGGCAAAAAATCAAGACAGAACTTTCCATGTATAGAAAAAGAGAAGATTCCCAAAAAAATAGCAAAGAAATATAAAAAAGCAACCCTTGAAAATTCAAAAACTTAAGAAAAACCCTTGAGAATTAAAAAATATAAAATTCAATAAATGATAAAAAATTATAAAAAGTCGGTAAATGTACCCAATGTCACATGAAAAACACTAAAAGTCCATAAAATCATTGGAATCTCAAAAAATCCCCTTAAATTTCATGAAAGTATAAAAAATCCGACAAACTACAAAAAGATCACGAAAATTCTGTTTTAAATTTGCATTTCATTCTAATAAGGGATATATATGCGATAATGAAAATTTTGAAATTGAGTCTTGTATTTTAGTTTTGGAGAGGAATATATGCGAAAAATAATTTTTTAGGCAATTTTCCTCTTTCAATGAGGTTTATATGCGAAAATTAAGCCCTTTAAGGTTAAATATGAAATTTTATTTTCTCAAGACCCAGATATGTCAAAATCAGGGTTTTGTAATACAAGCTGCGATTTTATTTTTTCAGATTATCCGGTTAAATATATTTTTAAAATACCTTACTTCTTTAAAATTTCTTACCTTACGAGGTTCAATATGGTGTTACATTTTTTTGAAGTAAGTTTTCCATCCGAATTTGAATTTTTTTAAGACGTATACGCAAGTAAATTAGAATTTTGAAAGGGACAAAAAATGATAGAAAATTTTTAAAAGTATAGAAAACCATAAAACCCCCTAAAGGAATAGAAAGAAAATACGAAAAAAACCGATGAAAGTAAAAAAAATAATACCAAATTCATTAAATTTGCAAAAACTGTAGAAAATCGGTGAAAGTAGAAAACATCACAAAAAAAAATCGAAAAAACCAGAAAATCATTGAAATCTCAAAAACCCCATTAAACTTCATGAAAGAATAACAAAATCCCAGAAACTATAAAACGATCATCAGAATTATATTTTGAATATGCATTTCATTCTCTTGTGGGGTATATATGCGATAATTAAGATTTTGAAGTTGAATCCTCAATATCATTTTTCACGAGGTATATCTGCTAAAAATATTTTTTTAGGCAATTTTTGTCTTTCAATGAGGTTTTTCTGCAAAAATTAAGCCCTGTAAGGTTAAATATGAAATTTGATATTTTCTAGAGCCATATATGTGAAAATCAGGGTTTTTCTAATCGAATTTGCGATTTAATTTTTTACGATATGAGGTTAAAAATACTGTTAAAATACTTTACTTCTTACAATTTTTTACATTACGAGGTTCAATGTGTATTTTCATTTTTAAATTGAATTCTCCCAGCAACCTTGAATTTTTTTACGAGGTATACGCAAGTAAATTAAAATTTTTGAATGAGGGAAAAAATCAAGAAAGAACTTCCATGTATAGAAAACCAGAAAATTTCCAAAGAAATGCAAAGAAATATAAAAAAGCAACCTTTGAAAATTCAAAAACTTAAGAAAAACCCTTGAGAATTAAAAAAAATGTAAAATTCATTAAATCATAAATAATTATAGAAAATCGGTAAAAGTACGCAATTTCACAAGAAAAACTCTAAAAGTCCATAAAATCATTGGAATCTCAAAAAATCCCCTTAAATTTCATGAAAGTATAAAAAATCCGACAAACTACGAAAAGATCAGGAAAATTCTGTTTTAAATTTGCATTTCATTCTAATAAGGGATATATATGCGATAATTAAGATTTTGAAATTGAGTCCTGTATTTTAGTTTTGGAGAGGAATATATGCGAAAAATATTTTTTTAGGCAATTTTCCTCTTTCAATGAGGTTTATATGCGAAAAGAAAGCCCTTTAAGGTTAAATATGAAATTTTATTTTCTCAAGAGCCAGATATGTGAAAATCAGGGTTTTGTAATCCAATCTACGATTTTATTTTTTCAGATTGTCAGGTTAAATATATTTTTAAAATACTTTACTTCTTTCAAATTTCTTACCTTACGAGGTTCAATATGGTGTTACATTTTTTTGAAGTAAGTTTTCCATCCAAATTTGAATTTTTTTAAGACGTATACGCAAGTAATTAGAATTTTGAAAGGGACAAAAAATGATAGAAAATTTAGAAAGGTATAGAAAAACATAAAACTCCCTAGAAGAATAGAAAAAAAATACGAAAAAACCTCCCTTGAAAGTTCAAAAACTTAAAAAAACCGATGAAAATAAAAAAATAATACCAAATTCATTAAATTTGCAAAAATTGTAGAAAATCGGTGAAAGTACAAAACAGCACAAAAAAAAAATCTAAAAAACCAGAAAATCATTGAAATCTCAAAAAACCCATTAAACTTCATGAAAGTATAACAAAATCCCAGAAACTATAAAACGATCATCAGAATTATATTTTCAATATGCATTTCATTCTCGTATGTGGTATATATGCGATAATTAAGATTTTGAAGTTGAATCCTCAATATCATTTTTCACGAGTTATATCTGCTAAAAATTTTTTTTAGGCAATTTTTGTCTTTCAATGAGGTTTTTCTGCAAAAATTAAGCCTTGCAAGGTTAAATATCAAATTTCATATTTTCTAGAGCGATATATGTGATAATCGGGGTTTTTTTAATCGAATTTGCGATTTAATTTTTTGCGATATGCGGTAAAAAATATTGTTAAAATACTTTACTTCTTCCAATTTTTACATTACGAGGTTCAATGTGTATTGTCATTTTTAAATTGAATTCTCGAAGCAACCTTGAATTTTTTACGAGGTATACGGAAGTAAATTAAAATTTTTGAATGAGGCAAAAAATCAAGAAAGAACTTTCCCTGTATAGAAAACCAGAAAATTCCCAAAAAAATAGCAAAGAAATATGAAAAAGCAACCCTTGAAAATTCAAAAACTTAAGAAAAACCCTGGAGAATTAAAAAGAAATATAAAATTCATTAAATTATAAATAATTATAGAAAATCGGTAAAAGTACGCAATGTCACAAGAAAAACTCTAAAAGTCCATAAAATCATTGGAATCTCAAAAAATCCCCTTAAATTTCACGAAAGTATAAAAAATCCGACAAACTACAAAAAGATCAGGAAAATTCTGTTTTAAATTTGCATTTCATTCTAATAAGGGATATATATGCGATAATTAAGATTTGGAAATTGAGTCTTGTATTTTAGTTTTGGAGAGGAATATATGCGAAAAATATTTTTTTAGGTAATTTTCCTCTTTCAATGAGGTTTATATGCGAAAATTAAACCCTTTAAGGTTAAATATGAAATTTTATTTTCTCAAGAGCCAGATATGTGAAAATCAGGATTTTGTAATCCAATCTGCGATTTTATTTTTTCAGATTATCAGGTTAAATTTGTTTTTAAAATACTTTACTTCTTTCAAATTTTTTACCTTACGAGGTTCAATATCGTGTTACATTTTTGTGAAGTAAGTTTCCCATCCAAATTTGAATTTTTTTTTAAGAGGTATACGCAAGTAAATTAGAATTTTGAAAGGGACAAAAAATGATAGAAAATTTATAAAAGTATAGAAAACCATAAAACTCCCTAGAAGAATAGAAAGAAAATACGAAAAAACCTCCCTTGAAAGTTTAAAAACTTAAAAAAATCGAGGAAAATAAAAAAATAATACCAAATTCATTAAATTTGCAAAAATTGTAGAAAATCGGTGAAAGAACAAAACATCACAAAAAAAAATCTAAAAAACCAGAAAATCATTGAAATCTCAAAAAACCAATTAAACTTCATGAAGTATAACAAAATCCGAGAAACTATAAAACGATCATCAGAATTATATTTTAAATATGCATTTCATTCTCTTGTGGGGTATATATGCGATAATTAAGATTTTGAAGTTGAATCCTCAATATCATTTTTCACGAGTTATATCTGCTAAAAAATTTTTTTTAGGCAATTTTTGTCTTTCAATGAGGTTTTTCTGCAAAAATTAAGCCTTGCAAGGTTAAATATGAAATTTCATATTTTCTAGAGCCATATATGTGATAATCGGGGTTTTTTTAATCGATTTTGCGATTTAATTTTTTACGATATGCGGTAAAAAATATTGTTAAAATACTTTACTTCTTCCAATTTTTACATTACGAGGTTCAATGTGTATTTTCATTTTTAAATTGAATTCTCGAAGCAACCTTGAATTTTTTCCGAGGTACACACAAGTAAATTACAATTTCTGAATGAGGCAAAAAATCAAGAAAGAACTTTCCATGTATAGAAAACCAGAAAATTCCCAAAAAAATAGCAAAGAAATATGAAAAAGCAACCCTTGAAAATTCAAAAACTTAAGAAAAACCCTGAGAATTAAAAAAAAATATAAAATTCATTAAATTATAAAATAATTATAAAAATCGGTAAAAGTACGCATGGTCACAATGAAAAACTCTAAAAGTCCATAAAATCTTGGAATCTCAAAAATCCCCTTAAATTTCATGAAGTATAAAAATCCGACAAACCTCAAAAAGATCCCTAAAATCTGTTTTAAATTTGCATTTCATTCGAAAATAAGGGATATTATAATGGCGATAAGGTAAGATTTGGAAATTGGAGTCTTTTTATTTTAGTTTGTGGAGAGGAAATATATGCGAAAAATATTTTGTTTAGGCAATTTTTTTCCTCCTCTTTCAATGAGGTTTATAATGCGAAAATATAAGCCCTTTAAAGGGTAATAATGAAATTTAATTCTCAAGAGCCAGATAATGTGAAAATCAGGGTTTGTGTAATACAAGCTAGCTGCGATATGTATTTTTTCAGATTATCAGGTTAAATATGTTTTTAAAATACTTTACTTCTTATAAATTTCTTACCTTACGAGGTTCAATATGGTGTTACATTTTTTGGAAGTAAGTTTTCCATCCCAATTTGAATTTTTTTAAGAGGTATACGCAAGTAAATTAGAATTTTGAAAGGGACAAAAAATGATAGAAAATTTATAAAAGTATAGAAAACCATAAAACTCCCTAGAAGAATAGAAAGAAAATAGGAAAAAATCTCCCTTGAAAGTTCAAAAACTTAAAAAAACCGAGGAAAATAAGAAAATAATACCAAATTCATTAAATTTGCAAAAAATGTAGAAAATCGGTGAAAGAACAAAACATCACAAAAAAAAATCTAAAAAACCAGAAAATCATTGAAATCTCAAAAAACCCATTAAACTTCATACAAGTATAACAAAATCCGAGAAACTATAAAACGATCATCAGAATTATATTTTAAATATGCATTTCATTCTCTTGTGGGGTATATATGCGATAATTAAGATTTTGAAGTTGAATCCTCAATATCATTTTCCACGAGTTATATCTGCTAAAAATTTTTTTTAGGCAATTTTTGTCTTTCAATGAGGTTTTTCTGCAAAAATTAAGCCTTGCAAGGTTAAATATGAAATTTCATATTTTCTAGAGCCATATATGTGATAATCGGGGTTTTTTTAATCGAATTTGCGATTTAATTTTTTGCGATATGCGGTAAAAAATATTGTTAAAATACTTTACTTCTTCCAATTTTTACATTACGAGGTTCAATGTGTATTTTCATTTTTAAATTGAATTCTCGAAGCAACCTTGAATTTTTTACGAGGTATACGCAAGTAAATTAAAATTTTTGAATGAGGCAAAAAATCAAGAAAGAACTTTCCATGTATAGAAAACCAGAAAATTCCCAAAAAAATAGCAAAGAAATATAAAAAAGCAACCCTTGAAAATTCAAAAACTTAAGAAAAACCCTTGAGAATTAAAAAGAATATAAAATTCATTAAATTATAAATAATTATAGAAAATCGGTAAAAGTACACAATGTCACAAGAAAAACTCTAAAAGTCCATAAAATCATTGGAATCTCAAAAAATCCCCTTAAATTTCACGAAAGTATAAAAAATCCGACAAACTACAAAAAGATCAGGAAAATTCTGTTTTAAATTTGCATTTCATTCTAATAAGGGATATATATGCGATAATTAAGATTTGGAAATTGAGTCTTGTATTTTAGTTTTGGAGAGGAATATATGCGAAAAAAAATTTTTTAGGCAATTTTCCTCTTTCAATGAGGTTTATATGCGAAAATTAAGCCCTTTAAGGTTAAATATGAAATTTTAATTTCTCAAGAGCCAGATATGTGAAAATCAGGGTTTTGTAATACAAGCTGCGATTTTATTTTTTCAGATTATCCGGTTAAATATATTTTTAAAAAACCTTACTTCTTTCAAATTTCTTACCTTACGAGATTCAATATGGTGTTACATTTTTTTGAAGTAAGTTTTCCATCCAAATTTGAATTTTTTTAAGACGTATACGCAAGTAAATTAGAATTTTGAAAGGGACAAAAAATGATAGAAAATTTATAAAAGTATAGAAAACCATAAAACTCCCTAGAAGAATAGAAAGAAAATACGAAAAAACCTCCCTTGAAAGTTTAAAAACTTAAAAAAACCGAGGAAAATAAAAAAATAATACCAAATTCATTAAATTTGCAAAAATTGTAGAAAATCGGTGAAAGAACAAAACATCACAAAAAAAATCTAAAAAACCAGAAAATCATTTAAATCTCAAAAAACCCATTAAACTTCATAAAAGTATAACAAAATCCGAGAAACTATAAAACGATCATCAGAATTATATTTTAAATATGCATTTCATTCTCTTGTGGGGTATATATGCGATAATTAAGATTTTGAAGTTGAATCCTCAATATCATTTTTCACGAGGTATATCTGCTAAAAATATTGTTTTAGGCAATTTTTGTCTTTCAATGAGGTTTTTCTGCAAAAATTAAGCCTTGCAAGGTTAAATATGAAATTTCATATTTTCTAGAGCCATATATGTGATAATCGGGGTTTTTTTAATCGAATTTGCGATTTAATTTTTTGCGATATGCGGTAAAAAATATTGTTAAAATACTTTACTTCTTCCAATTTTTACATTACGAGGTTCAATGTGTATTTTCATTTTTAAATTGAATTCTCGAAGCAACCTTGAATTTTTTACGAGGTATACGGAAGTAAATTAAAATTTTTGAATGAGGCAAAAAATCAAGAAAGAACTTTCAATGTATAGAAAACCAGAAAATTCCCAAAAAAATAGCAAGGAATATAAAAAAGCAACCCTTGAAAATTCAAAAACTTAAGAAAAACCCTTGAGAATTAAAAAAATATAAAATTCATTAAATTATAAATAATTATAGAAAATCGGTAAAAGTACGCAATGTCACAAGAAAAACTCTAAAAGTCCATAAAATCATTGGAATCTCAAAAAATCCCCTTAAATTTCATGAAAGTATAAAAAATCCGACAAACTACAAAAAGATCAGGAAAATTCTGTTTTAAATTTGCATTTCATTCTAATAAGGGATATATATGCGATAATTAAGATTTTGAAATTGAGTCTTGTATTTTAGTTTTGGAGAGGAATATATGCGTAAAATATTTTTTTAGGCAATTTTCCTCTTTCAATGAGGTTTATATGCGAAAATTAAGCCCTTTAAGGTTAAATATGAAATTTTAATTTCTCAAGAGCAAGATATGTGAAAATCAGGGTTTTGTAATACAAGCTGCGATTTTATTTTTTCAGATTATCCAGTTAAATATATTTTTAAAATACTTTACTTCTTTCAAATTTCTTACCTTACGAGGTTCAATATGGTGTTACATTTTTTTGAAGTAAGTTTTCCATCCAAATTTGAATTTTTTTAAGACGTATACGCAAGTAAATTAGAATTTTGAAAGGGACAAAAAATGATAGAAAATTTATAAAAGTATAGAAAACCATAAAACTCCCTAGAAGAATAGAAACAAAATACGAAAAAACCTCCCTTGAAAGTTTAAAAACTTAAAAAAACCGAGGAAAATAAAAAAATAATACCAAATTCATTAAATTTGCAAAAAATGTAGAAAATCGGTGAAAGAACAAAACATCACAAAAAAAAATCTAAAAAACCAGAAAATCATTGAAATCTCAAAAAACCCATTAAACTTCATGAAGTATAAAAAAATCCGAGAAACTATAAAACGATCATCAGAATTATATTTTGAATATGCATTTCATTCTCTTGTGGGGTATATATGCGATAATTAAGATTTTGAAGTTGAATCCTCAATATCATTTTTCACGAGTTATATCTGCTAAAAATTTTTTTTTAGCCAATTTTTGTCTTTCAATGAGGTTTTTCTGCAAAAATTAAGCCTTGTAAGGTTAAATATGAAATTTCATATTTTCTAGAGCCATATATGTGAAAATCGTGGTTTTTTTAATCGAATTTGCGATTTAATTTTTTCCGATATGCGGTAAAAAATATTGTTAAAATACTTTACTTCTTCCAATTTTTACATTACGAGGTTCAATGTGTATTGTCATTTTTAAATTGAATTCTCGAAGCAACCTTGAATTTTTTACGAGGTATACGCAAGTAAATTAAAATTTTTGAATGAGGGAAAAAATCAAGAAAGAACTTTCCATGTATAGAAAACCAAAAAATTCCCAAAAAAATAGCAAAGAAATATAAAAAAGCAACCCTTGAAAATTCAAAAACTTAAAAAAAACCGTTGAGAATTAAAAAAATATAAAATTCATTAAATTATAAATAATTATATAAAATCGGTAAAAGTACACAATGTCACAAGAAAAACTCTAAAAGTCCATATAATCATTGGAATGTCAAAAAATCCCCTTCAATTTCATGAAAGTATAAAAAATCCGACAAACTACAAAAAGATCACGAAAATTCTGTTTTAAATTTGCATTTCATTCTAATAAGGGATATATATGCGATAATTAAGATTTGGAAATTGAGTCTTGTATTTTAGTTTTGGAGAGGAATATATGCGAAAAAAATTTTTTTAGGCAATTTTCCTCTTTCAATGAGGTTTATATGCAAAAATTAAGCCCTTTAAGGTTAAATATGAAATTTTAATTTCTCAAGAGCCAGATATGTGAAAATCAGGGTTTTGTAATACAAGCTGCGATTTTATTTTTTCAGATTATCAGGTTAAATATATTTTTAAAATACTTTACTTCTTTCAAATTTCTTACCTTACGAGGTTCAATATGGTGTTACATTTTTTTGAAGTAAGTTTTCATCCAAATTTGAATTTTTTTAAGAGGTATACGCAAGTTAATTAGAATTTTGAAAGGGACAAAAAATGATAGAAAATTTATAAAAGTATAGAAAACCATAAAACTCCCTAGAAGAATAGAAAGAAAATACGAAAAAACCTCCCTTGAAAGTTTAAAAACTTAAAAAAACCGAGGAAAATAAAAAAAAAAAAATACCAAATTCATTAAATTTGCAAAAATTGTAGAAAATCGGTGAAAGAACAAAACATCACAAAACAAATCTAAAAAACCAGAAAATCATTAAAATCTCAAAAAACCCATTAAACTTCATGAAGTATAACAAAATCCGAGAAACTATTAAACGATCATCAGAATTATATTTTGAATATGCATTTCATTCTCTTGGGGGTATATATGCGTAAGGAAGATGTTGAAAGTGGAAGCGCAGAGCATGTGTCACGAGGTATATCTGCTAAAAATATTGTTTTAGGCAATTTTTGTCTTTCAATGAGGTTTTTCTGCAAAAATTTAGCCCTGTAAGGTTAAATATGAAATTTCATATTTTCTAGAGCCATATATGTGAAAATCGGGGTTTTTTTAATAGAATTTGCGATTTAATTTTCTACGATATGAGGTTAAAAATATTGTGAAAATACTTTACTTCTTCCAATTTTTTACATTACGAGGTTCAATGTGCATTTTAATTTTTAAATTGAATTCTCCAAGGAACCTTGAATTTTTTTACGAGGTATAGGCAAGTAAATTAAAATTTTTGAATGAGGCAAAAAATCAAGAAAGAACTTTCCATGTATAGAAAACCAAAAAATTCCCAAAAAAATAGCAAAGAAATATAAAAAAGCAACCCTTGAAAATTCAAAAACTTAAAAAAAACCGTTGAGAATTAAAAAAAATATAAAATTCATTAAATTATAAATAATTATATAAAATCGGTAAAAGTACACAATGTCAC
>RXID01017247.1:0-25350 GCA_005019695.1 Trichopus zeylanicus subsp. travancoricus
TACTAATACTACTAATTCTATTTTTTCCCCTATTACTACTTCTAGTACTACTATGTCTACTACTTCGCCTACAACAACCACTATTGCTGCAACTATAATTGCTATAACTACTTCTACAACTACTACTACAAGTAGTACTACTACTATTACTGCTACTATTGCTACTATGACTAATACAAGTATCACTGTAACCATTACTGCTGCTACTACTAATACTATTTCTACTACTTCTACAACTATTACTGCTGCTACAACTACTACTACTTCTTTTCCTACTACTACTACTACTACTTCTACAGCTATTGCTACAACACAACTTCGCCTACTACTACTACTACAACTTATACCACTACTACAACTACTACATGTACTGCTACTACAACTTCTACTACTACTACTACTACTTCTACCACTACTACTGCTGCTATTGCTGCTACTGCTTCTACTACTATTAGTACTCCTACTACAACAACAACTGCCGCTACTACTAACACTACTAATAAAAGAACTTTTACCGTTACTACTACTGCTAGTGCTACTACTACTACAACTACTACCATAGCTACCTCTACTACTCCTACAACTGCTACTTCTACTACTACTACTATTGCTACTACTACTTCTACGACTATTAGTACTACTACTAATAGTGCTATTGTAATAACTTTTGAAGTAACTACAACTACTACAACTCCTACAATAACTACTACTATGAATACTACTACTACAATAACTTCTTCTACTACTACTACTACTATTACTACTACAACTACTACTATTACTTCACTGAATACTACTACTACTGCTACTACTGCTAGTTCTGCTACTACTACTACTACTACTACTACTACTACTACTAGTACTACAACTATGTTAATGCTACTAGTACCAATTCTACTGCTACTTATACTGCTGCTACCACTACTATCACTACAACAACTACTGTGAATGCTGCAATAACTACTGCTAATACAACCACTATAATTGCTACTACTATTGCTACTTATACTCTAGCTCCCACTTCTACTTTAGCTACTACTACAATAATAACTACTACTGCTACTGCTACTCTTACTACTATATTGCTTCTACGGTTGAAGCAGTTGTCACAATTTAGTAGCAGTAGTCATAGGAGCAATAGTAGTAGTAGAAGCAGTAGCAGTCTAGTAGTAGCAGTAGTAGTAGTAGTAGTTGTTGTTGTTATTGTTGTAGTAGTAGTAGTTGTAGGCGAAGTAGAGCAGTAGCATTACTAGTAGTAATAGTCATAACTATAATAGTAGTAGCTATAGGAGAAGTAGTAGGAGTAGTGGTAGTTGTTATAGTAGTTGTATTATTAGTTGTTGTTGTCGTAGGAAATGTAGTACTAGTTGCAGTAGTAGTAGTTGTGGTTGTAGCACCAGTAGTAGAAGTAGTAGCGAAAGTAGCAGTCGTAGTAGCAGTAGTTGTACTATCAGTAGCAGTAGAAGTAGTAGTTGTAGTAGTAGTAGTAGTAGTAGCAATAGTATTAGTAGTAGTAGCAGCACTAGCAGTAGTACTGGCAGTAGAAGTAACAGTAGCGATAGTAATTATCGTAGTAGTAGTAGTAGTAGTAGTAGTCTCATAGTAGCTACAGTAGTAGTAGTAGTAGCAGTATCATTAGTCGTTGTAGCAATAATAGTAGTAGTAGGAGAAGTAGTAGTAGTAGTAGCAGTTGTAGTAGTCATAATAATAGTAATAGTAGTACCTATTATTACAGTAGGAGAAGTAGCAGCAGTAGCAGTTGTAGTAGCAGTAATAGTAGTAGCAATAGTAGTAGCAAAAGCGGTAGTAGTAGTAGTAGTATTAATAGTAGAAGTATTAGTTGTAGTAATAGTAGTAGTAGAAGTAGTAGTAGTATTAGTAGTAGTAATAGTAGTAATAGTAGTAGTAGGAGCAGTAAAAGTGCAAGTACCAGTGGAAGCAGCAGCAGTAGTAGTAGTAGCAGCAGCAGCAGCCAGTAGCTGCAACAGTGTAGTAGTAGTAGCAGTAGTCGTAGGGGAGTAATAGTAGTTACGAGCAAACAGCAGTAGTAGTAGTAGAAATAGTAGAGTAGTAGTAATAGTAGCTAGTAGTCGTAGTCGTAGTAGTAGTATTAGTAGTGTAGTATCGTAGTAGTAGTAGTAGCAGCAGCAGCAGTAGTAGTAGTAGTAGCAATAGTCGTAGTAGCAGTAGCAGTTGTAGTAGTACTAGTAGTGCTTGTAGTTGTAGTAGTAGTAACAGTAGTATTAGTAATAGTAGTAGTATTTGAAGTAGTAGTAATAGTAGTTGTAGCAATATTATTTGTAGCAATTGTAGAAGTTATAGTGTAGCAGAAATAGTAGTAGTAGCAGTAGTAGCTATAGTCGTAGCAGTAGTAGAAATAGTAGCCACTATAGTTGAAGTAGCTATAGAAGCTATCATAGCAATAGTAGTAGTAGTAGCAGTAGTAGTAGTAGTAGTAGTAGTAATAATAGTGAAAATCGTAGCCTAAGATGGAGTATTAATAGTAGTACTGGAAACAATATTAATAGTCATACTAGCCATACTAGTAGTAGCAGTGGTAGTTGTAGCAACAATTGTATTAGTAGGAGTAGCAGTTGTAGTAGTAGCAGAGGTGGGAGCCATAGTAATAGTTGTAGCAAATGTAGTAGTAGTAGCAAAAGTAGTAGAAATTCTAGTAGTATTATTCGTAATGGCAGTTGTAGTAGTAGTAGTTGTTGTGGTAGTAGTAGAACAAGTAGCAGTTGTAGTAGTAGAAGCTATAGTAGTAGTAGTAGCCATAGGAGTAGTGGTTGTAGTACTTGTAGTCGTAGTTGTTGTTGTTGTAGCAGTAGCAGCAGCAGTAGTAGTAGCCATAGTAATTTTAGTGGCAGTTAAATTAGTGGTAGCAGTAGTGGTAGTAGTAGTAGTAATAGAAGTAGTTGTTGTTGTTGTAGCAACAGTAGCAATAGTAGCAGTAGTTGAAGTAATAGTAGTAGAAGTAGCTATTATACTAGTAGTTATTGTAATGGTACTCGAGGAAGAGGCAGTAGTAGTAGCAATAGTAACCTTACTGGCAGTAATAGCATTCGTAGCAGTCATAGCAGTAGTAGCAGCAACCGCAGTAGTAGTAGAAATTGTAATAAAACTAGAAGAAGAAGAAGAAGTAGTAGTAGTAGTAGTAGGAATACTATTACTAGCCATAGTAGTTTTAGTGGTAATAGTATTAGTTGTAGCAGTAGTAGTAGTAGTGGTAATTATAGTAGGAGAAGTAGTAGTAGTAGTAGCAGCGGTAGCAGTAGTATTAGTAGTTTCTTAGTAGTCATAGTTGTAGTAACAGCTGCAATAGTTGTTTGTAGTAGTAGTAGTAGCAGCTGTAGTAGTAGTAATAGAAGTATTTTGTTAGCAAATCCAGATTAGCAGCCCAGCCGCAATAGTAGTGTAGTTGTAGCAGACAGTAGCAATAGTAGTAGTAGGAGCAATAGCAGTAGTAGTAGTAGTGCTGGCAATACTAGTAGTAATAGTAGTAGTAGTAGTAACAGCAGCAACAGCAGCAGCAGCAGTATTATTGATAGTAGTTGTAGTAGAAGTTGTTGTAGTGATAGTAGTGGCTGTAGTAGTAGTGATAATAGTAGTAGTAGTAGTAGTAGTAGTAGTAGTAGTAGTAGTAGTAGTAGTAGTGCTAGTAGTAGTAGTAGTAGTAAGCGTAGTAGCTATAGTAGTTGTAGTAGTACTACTACTAATACTGACACCACCACCACCACTAGTACTACTACTACTACTACTACTAATTCTAACAGTCCACCTTGCACTTCTACTACTACTATTACTCTACTACTACTCCTACTACTACACCTAACACTCCTAAAACTTCTACGACTACCAACTAGTCCTAACACTCCAACAACATCTATGACTACAACTCCTCCTCCTCCTCCTCCTACTACTACTACAACTACTACTTATCCTACTACTAGTACTGCAACTACTATTACTTCTACTACACTACTACTACTACTACTACTACTACTACTCCTGCTGCTGCTAGGACTACTACTACTACTTCTGCTACTACTACTTCTACTATTACTTCACCTATTGCTACTACTACTGCTACCACCGCAATTGCTACTACCACTACTACTACAGCTACTACTCCCACAGCAATTGCTACTACACCTACTATTACTACTGCCGCTACTACTACTGCTGCTCCCACAAGAACTATAATTACTACTACTACGACAACTTCTACCGCTATTGCTACCACTGCTACTATAACCTATACTACAGCTACAGCTATTGTTGCTGCTACGGCTACTGCTACTACTACTACTACTGCTACTATTATTACTATTACTACTGCTGCTCCTGCTACTACTGCTGCTAGTGCTGCTGCAACTACACCTGTTACAACTACTACTACTACTACTACTACTACTAGACCTACTACTACTGCTACTACGATAACTACTACTACTAGTAGTAGTGCTTTTACAACTACAACAACAACTGCTACTTCTACTACAACTACTACAACAACTACTACTACCACCACAGCTTCTACTATCGCTACTACTAGACCTACTACTACTGCTACTACTACAACTACTACTAGTACCACTACTACAACTGCTACAACTGCTACTACTCCCTCAACTACTACTATTGCCGCCACCACTACCACAACTACTACTACTGCTTCTACTATTACTACTACTACTCATCCTATTCCTACTACTATTACAACTATTACAATAACTTCTACTACTTTGTCTACTACTACTAATGTTGCTATTGCTACAATAGCTTCTACTACTACTAATGCTACTACTACAATTAGTTCTACTACCATCACTACCACTACTGCTACGGCTGCCACTTCTACTACTACTGTTGCTGCTGCTACCACTATTGCTACCACTGCTACTGCTACTATACTGCTACTACTACAACTGCAACTACTAACGCAACAACTATTGCTACTACTACAGCTGCTGCTTCTAATACTACTACTACTATTCCAACTCCAACTCCTCCTACTACTACTACTCCTATTCCAACTCCTACAACTACTGCTACTCCCACTCAAACTTGTACTACTACTACTACAACAACAACAATAACTACTACTACTACTAGCTACTACTACCACTACGAATCCTACTCCAACTCCTACTACTACTACCACTACCCCTACATCAACTACTACTATTCCTACTCGAACTCCCAGAGCAACTACTACTACTACTACTACCACCACCACCACCACCACCACCACCAATACAACAACTACTACTACTATTACAACTACTAATACTACTCCTACAACTACTAATACTCCTACTATGATTACTAATACTACCGACACCACCACCACCACTACTACTACTAATACTACTACTAGTACTACCACCACAACTACTGCTGCTACAACTGCTACTATTATTACTGCTATCAACTACCACTTGTACAAGTACTACCACAAATATACAACTACTACTGCAGCTGATTCTGCTGCAGTTGCTAGTAGTAGTTGTAGTAGTAGTAGTAGCAGTACTAGTAGCAGTACTAGTAGCAGCAGCAGTAGTAGTAGTAGTAGTAGACTACTACTCCCATTCCTACTCCAACTCCTAGTGCTACTACTACGACTACGACTATTCCAACTCCTAGTACGACTACGACTACGACTATTCCTACTCCAACTCCTAGTGCTACGACTACTCCTACTACGACTATGACTATTGCTTCTACTACTACGACTATTCCTACTCCAACTCCTACTCCTACTTCTACACCTACTACTACTAATACTACTACTACTACTAATAGTATTACAATAACTACTGCTGTTGCTACTACTACTACTACCAACACTACGACTCCTACAACAACTACTACTACTACTACTACTATTACAACTATTAATACGAATTATACTACTACTGCTCCAACTACTACTACTGCCACTACTACAACAATAAATACTACTACTACAACAATAACTACTAATACTACTATTATTACTACTACAACTACCAATACTAATAGTACTACTACTACTACTACTACAACAACTACTCCTACTACACCTACTACTATTGTTATTGCTACTTCTGCTACTGCAACTACTACTACTACTCATATGGCTACTGCTACGGCTACTACCACTACTGCTCCTATTAATACCACTACAACAACTGCTACTACAAATACTACAACTACTATTGGTACTACAACTACTTCCGCTACTAGTACAACTGCAACTTCTACTACTTCTTCTACTACTACTACAACAACCACTTCTACTACTAGTACAACTGCTACTCCTACTCTAACTACTACTACTACTTCTGCTACTAGTACAAATACTACTACTACTATCACTATTATTATTACTCCTACTACTACTACAACTATTACCTCTAATACTACATTTACTACTACTACTAGCACTAGTACCAGTGCTACTACCGCAACTATGACTCCTACTACTACTGCTATTGCTTCTACTACTACAACTAGTACTACTGCTACTACTGTTGCTACTGCTGCTGTTGCTGCTAATGTTGCAGTTGCTACCAGTACTACTAATCCTAATACTCCTAAAAGTACTCCTACTACTGCTATTATAACTACTAATGCTATTCTTACTACTGCTGCTACTACTCATACTACTACTACTAGTCCTAACACGCCTACTACTACTTCTACTACTCCTACTGCGGCTTTTAATACTACAACTGCTTCAGCTAATACTACTTCTACTACTACTACTACTTCAACTACTACTAGAACTACAACTCCTATTGCTACTGCTACTCTGCTACTACTACAACGTCAACTACAGTACTACTACTGCTACTACAACTACTAATACTAGTACATCTACTTTTGTCGCTACTACTTCTGCTACTTCTAATACTATTACTAATACTATTGCTACTATTGCTACCACTACTACTACTACAGTCGCTGCTCCTACAGCTATAGATGCTACTACAACCGCTACTACTGCTATAACTATTGCTCCTGCCATGACTACTGCTACTACTACTACTGCTACTACAGATATTACTGCCACTATTGCTACTACTACTACTACTACTACTACTGCTGCTGCTGCTACTGCTGCTACAACTGTTACTACTACAACTACTTCTGCCACGCCTACTACTACTAGTACTACTCCTCTAACTCAAACTCCAACTACTACTCCTGCTACTACTACTACTGCCACTACAACAATTGCTACTATTGCTACTATTGTTGTTGTTGCTGCTACTACTACTACTAATACTAAACAGTGAACTACTATTACTACTCCTACTCCTACTACTGTTACTCCTAATAATAATACTACTACTACTACTACTACTACTACTCCAACTCGTACTATGACTACAACTACTACTACTACTACTACTACTTCCGCTGCTATCGCTGCTGCTGCTAATATGAATTTTACTACTATTGCTGCTACTACAACTAATACTACTGTGACTGCAACAATTACTACTACTACAACTACAACTACTACTATCACTACAATGGCTTCTACTAATACTACTGCCATTACTACTACAACTACTATCTCTAATAAAACTGCCACTGCTAATCCTACTACTTTTACAACTACAACACCTACTACTGGTGTTACTACAACTTCTACAACTCCTTTTACTACTACTGCTCCTTTTACTACTACTGCTCCAACCATAACTACTCTTATTACTACCACTACTACAACTACTACTACAACAACAACAACTACTACTTCTACTATTACTACTTCTTCTACTAGTACAACTGCTACTACTACTACTCCTACTACTGCTACTACTATTACCTCTACTACTATTCTAGCTCCTACTCCCGCTACTACTACTACTACTCCTACTGCTACTACTACCATGGCTATTGCTATAGCTACTCAAACACCCATTGCTTCTACTACTCCTACTACAACTACTACTACCCCTACCCCAACAACTACTACTTGAACTACTACTAGTACAACTACTACTGCAACTACTACTACTTCTATTACTACTACTACTACTCCTACTCCAACCACGACAACTACTACTATTACTACTACTTTTTCTACTACTACTACTATTACTATTACTACTACTACTACTATTACTTCTAATACGACTATTAATGCTAGTACTTCTACTACAACTACTAATACTACTAATGCTACTACTACAACAATAACTCCTATAGCTACGGCTACTGCTTCTACAACTACTACTATTGTTGTCACTGCTGCTGTCGCTGCTACTACAACTACTACTACAATAACTACTACTACTCCTACGATTACTACCACTACTACTAATACTACTACTTCCACTTCTTCTACTACTACTATTAGTGTCGCTAGTGCTACTGCTACTACAACAACCACTAGTACTACTACCACTACTGCTACTACTAATATGACTACTGCTCCTACAACAACAACAACAATGACAACAACAACTGCTACTATGACTACTTCACTATTACAACTACTGCTACTACCACTCCTACTACTACCACTATTACTACGGCTACTACTACTACTAATGCCACTACTACTACTTTGGCAACTACTAGAACTAGTACCACTACTACTAATACTACAACAACTACTACTGCTATCACTACTTCTACAATGACTACTACTATGACTACACTACTGCTACTACCACTACTATGGCTACTTCTACTTCCACTACTGCAACTACTACGGCAACTACTACTACCCCAACTACTACTACAACTACTATTACTAGTACTACTTCTACTCATACAACTATAACCATCACTATAACTAATACTACTACTACCACTGCTACAACTACTCGTACTGCTTCTACTACTACTATTACTAATACAACAACTACTACTGCAGCTACTAATACTATTTCTACTACTACTACAACAACTACTACTACTGCTACTACTTAAACTACTACTCCTACTCGTACAACTACTACGACTGCTGCAGCTATTGCTACTACTTCTTTGACTACTACTACTTCTACTACTCCTATTCCTACTACTACAACTACTCCTACAACAACTACTACTGCTCCTACTGCAACTACTACTACTTCCTCTGCTACTACTACAACTACTTCTACTACTACTACTTCTAATAATACTATTCCACGTGCTACTCCTACTACTACTTCTTCTACAACTTCTACTACAACTACTTCTTCTACAACTTCTACTACAACTACTTCTACTAATATGACTAAAACTCCTCATCCCCATACTACTACGACTAATACTACCATTACTCCACCTGCTACTAATACAACTATTACTCCAACTCCTTTTACTATTCATACTACTACTTATGCTAATACTACTACTACTACAATAGCTACTACTAAAACAACAACTACTACTTCTACAGTTGCTATAACTACTACTACATCTACTCCTACAACTACGCCAATTATTACTCCTCCTGCACCTAGTCCTTCTATTAATAGTACTACTACTACTACTTCTACTACTAGTAGTAGCACTTCTACTACTGCAATTATGACTACTAGAACCACTGCTACTTTTACTGCTACATCTACTGCTACTGCTACTGCTACAACTACTATGACAACTACAACTACTAATGCTACTGCTGCTGCTACTCATACTACTATTACTACCACTACCACTACTACTACTACTACCACAACTACTATTGCTGCTACTACTACTACTACTACATCTACTACTACTACTACTTCTTCTTTTGAAAGCATTACTGCTATGACTACTACTACAGCAACAAGAACAACATCAACTACTACTACTACAACAACTAACACTACTAGTATAACAACTTCTACTTGTACTAATACAGCTACTGCTATTACTACTACTACAACAACAACAACAATAATAATAACTACAACTGCTACTAACACTACTAGTACACCAACTTATATTGTTACTACTATTGCTACTACTACTTCTGCTTCTACTTCTACTACTACAACAAGTGCTACTGCTACTACTACTATAATGACAACTACTACTACAAGTACTACAACAACAACTACTACGACTACAACTAATAAAACTACTACTATTATGACTACTACAACTACAACAACTTATACTACTACTATTACTACTACTACTACTATTACACCTCCTGCTACTCCTACTTCTATTATGACTATTGCTACTACTACTACTACTATTATTACTTCACCAACTACTACTACTGCTGCTACTACTAGTAGCCATATTATCGATAGGAGCAATAGTAACAGTACTAGTAGTCATATTATTGATAGGAGGAGCAACAGTAGCAGTAAAAGTAGTAATAGTAGTAGTAGAAGTAATAGTAGTCGTAGTAGTAGTTGAAGTAGTAGTAGCAGTAGTAGTAATAGTAGTAGTAGTAATAGTAGTCGTAGTAGTAGTCGTGGCAACCATAGTAGTAGTAGAAGTTGTAGCAATAGTAGTAATTATAGTGATAGTAGTAGCAGAAGTAGTAATAGAAATAGTAGTTGCCACTATACTAGTAGTAGCTATATTTATAGTAGCAATAGCAGAAGGGGCACGAGAACTAGTAGTAGAAGTTATAATTACAATTGCAGTAGTAGTAGTAGTAGTAGGGGTAGTAGTAGTAGCAATAGGAGTATTGCTAGTAAAAATATTAGTAGTTGTAGTTGTAGTAAGAGTAGCAGTAGGAGTAGAAGAAATAGTAGCAATAGTAGTAGTAGCAGCAATAGTAGTAGTAGCAGCAGCAATAGCAGTAGTAGTAGTAGTTGTAGTGGCAGTAGTAGTAGCAGAATTACAGCTAGTAGGAGCAGTAGCAGTAGTAGCAATAGTGGTAGTAGTAGCAGTAGTAGTAGTTGTAGTAGTTGTTGTTATTGTAATAAGAGAAGTAGAAGTTGAAGTGGTAGCTATAATAGTAGCAGAAGTAGTAGTAGCAGTAGTAGTAGTAGTAGTTATTGTTGTTGTTGTTGTTGTAGTAGTAGCAACAGTAGGACTCCTCGTAGCAATAGTTGTAGTTGTTAAAGTAGTAGTAGTAGTACTAGAAATGGAAATAGTAGCAGTAGCAGTAGTAGTAGTAGTATTTGTTGTTGTTGTTGTTGTAGTACTAGTAGTGCAAGTAGCAGTAGTAATAGTACATATAGTAGATGTAGTAGTAGTAGTAGTAGAAATAGTGGCTGAAGTAGTAGTAGTAGTATTAGTAGTCATTATGGTCGTAGCAGTCGTAGTAGCAGTAGAAGTAGTAACAATAGTAGTAGGTGTAGCAGTAGTAGAAGCAGTAGTAGTAATGGCAACGAAAGTAGCCACAGTAGAGGTAGAAGTAGTCGTAGTAGGAATTGTAGTAGGAGTATCAATAGCAGCAGTAGTGGTTGTAGCAGAAGTAGTGGTAGGTGTAGTAGTAGTAGTAGGAATAGGAGAAGTAGTAGTATAAGGTGTAGCATAAGTAGTCGTAGTAGTTGAAGTAGTAGTAGTAGTAGTTATACTAGCAGAAATAGTAGTAGTTGTAGTAGTTATAATAATAGCAGCAGTAGAATTAGTAGTAATAGTAGTAGTGGTAGAAGAAATAATAGTCATATTGGTGGTAGTAGTAGTAGTTGTAGTAGTAGGAGTAATAGTAGTAGTAGTAGTAGTAGTAGTAGTAGTAGTAGTAGTAGTAGTAGTAGTATTAGTAGTAGTAGTAGTATTAGTAATATTAGTAGGAGTAGAATTAGTAGTTGTAGTAGTAGTAGTAGTAGCAGAAGTGGTAGTAGAAGTAGTAGTAGTAATAGTAGCAGTAGTAGCAGTTGTAGCAGAGGTAGCTAGTAGTAGTAGAAGTAGTAGTAGCAGCAGTAGTTATTGTAATTGTAGCGGTCGTAGCAACCGTAATTGTAGTAGAAGTAGTGGTAGTAGTAGAAGCAGTAGCAGTTGTAGTAGCAGCAGTAGTAATAGCAACTATGGTAGCTGCAGTATTAGTAGTAGTAGTGGTCGTGGTAGCAATAGCAGTAGTGGTAGTAGTAGCAGCTATCGTAGAAGTTTTAGTTCGAGTAGTAGTGGGAGAAGTAGTAGCAGCAGTAAGAGTAACAGTAGCAGCTATTGTAGTAGAATTAGTTCTAGTAGCAGTAGCAGTAGGAGTATTTGTAGCAGCATTAGTGGTTGGAGTAGTAGTAGTAGTTGGAGTAGTCATAGTAGTAGCAGGTGCAGTAGTAGTAGTAATAGTAGCTGTCGTAGTCGGAGTAGTAGAAACAGTAGTAGTAGTAGTTGGAGTAGAATTACTAGTAGTAGTAGTATTAGCAGTTTTGGTAGTACCAGTAGTTGTAGTAGTAGGAGTAGAAGTGGCAGTTGCCATAGTAGAAGTAGTAGTAGTGGCAGTAGTAGTAGCAGTATCACTCGTAATAATAATAATTGTAGTAGTAGTAGTAGTAATAGTAGTAGTAGTAGGAGGAGTAGTGGTAGTAATAGTAGCAGTAGGAGTAAAACAAATAATAGCACCAATAATAGTAGTACGAGCAATCATAGTAGTATTTGTAGTTGTAGCTGTAGTAGTAGTAGGTGGAGCTGTAGTAGTAGCATTAGAAGCAGTAGCAGTAGTAGTAGTAGCCACAGCAGTTGTGGCAGTAGTATTAGTTGCAATAGTAGTAGTTATAGTAGTTGCTGTTGTTGTAATAGTTATAATAGTAATAGCAGTTATAGTAGTAGCAGTTGTTGTAGGAGTACGAGAAGTAGCAGTAGTAGTAGGAGAAGCAGCAGTAGCAGTAGCAGTAGTAGTAGCAGTAGTAGTTGTAGTTGTAGTAGTAGTAGTGGTAGGAGTAGTAGAAGTAGTAGTAATAGCAGCAGCAGTAGTAGTAGTACTAGAAACATTAGTATTAGTAGCAGTAGTAGTAGTAAGGGAAGTAATAGTAGTTGTAGTAGAGGCAATAGTAGTAGTGGTATTAGGAGTCGTAGCAGTAGTGATTGTAGCAGTAATAGTAGAAGTATTGGTAGCAATTGTAGTAGTAGTAGAACTAGTTGTAGGACTAGTAGCAGTAGTAGCAATAATAGAAGGAGCGGTAGTGACAGAAGTAGTAGTAGTAGCAGTAATAGTTGTTGTTGTTGTAGCAGCAGTAGCAGCAGGAGTAGTAGCAGTAGTAGTTGTGATAGTTGGAGCAAAAGTAGTAGTTGTAGCAGTAGTTGTTGTAGTAGTAGCAGTTATAGTAGAAGTAATCGTAGTAGAAGTTGTAGTAGTAGTAGCGTTAATAATAGAAGTTGTTGTTGTTGTAGTAGTAGTAGCAGTAGTAGCAGTAGTAATAGTAGCATCAGTAGTAGTTGTAGCAATAATTGCAGTAGTAGCAGTAGTAGTAGTAGGAGTAGTAGAAGAAGTAGTAGTGGTAGTAGTAGTAATAGTAATAGTACCTATAGTAGTAGTAGCATTAGTAAAAACTTTAGCAGTAGTAGCAGTAGTAGTAATAATAGGGGAAGTAATAGTTGTTGTAGTAGTACTGGTAGTAGTAGTGGTGGTAGGAGTTGTATCAGTAGTAATTGTAGTAGCAGTAGCAGTAGTAGTGGTAGCTATTGTAGTAGTAGTCTTAGTAGTTGTAGTAGCAGTGGTAGTCATACTGGTAGTAGTAGCAGTGGTCATAGTAGTAGGAGAAGTAGTAGTAGTAGCAGTAGCAGCTGTTGCAGTACTAGTAGTAGTAGTAGTAAAAGTAGTAGTAAAAGTAGTAGTAGGTGCGGAAATAGTAGTAGTACTATTAGAGGTAGTTGTTGAATCAGCAATAGTTGTAGTCGTAGGATTAGTAGCAGTGAAAGTAATAGATGTAGTAGCAGTAGTAGTAGTAGCAGAAGTAGCAGTAGTAGTAGCCGTAGGAGTAGCAGTAGGAGACGTAGAGCAGTACTAGCACTAGTAGCAGTAGTAGTAGAATTAGAAGTAGTTGCAGTAGTATTAGTAGCTGTAGTAGTAGTTGTCGAAGTAGTAGTAACAGTAGTAGTAGGGATATTTGTAGTAGCAGTACCTATAGCAGTTGTAGCAGTAGTAGAAGTAGAATCTACAATAGCAATAGTAGCAATACCAGTAGTTGTAGCAGTAGTCATAGTAGTAGTAATAGCAGTAGTAGTAGTAGTAGCAGCAGTAGTAGTAGGAATGGCAGTAGTAGTTGCAGTAGTCGTAGTAGTAGAAGCAGTAGCAGTAGTAGCACGACGACAACAACTACTACTCCAACAACTGCTACTCTTACTACTACTACTAGAACGACAACAACAACTACAACTACTCCTCCTACGTCCACTACAATTACTTCTACTACTACTGCTGCTGCTGCTGCTACTACTACCACCACCACCACCACGATTCCTACTACTACTACAACTACTACCATTTCTAATACTACAACTACTACCAGTACCACGACTGATACCAGTTTACCTACTACAATTACAATAACTACTACTACAACATTTAATACTACCACCACTACGACAACTACTGGTACAACTACAATTGCAACTACAACTACTACTACTACGGTTACTACTACTACTACTACTACTACTACTAGTTCTACCCCACTCTAACTACTCCTACTACTACAATGACTACTACTACTACCACCACCACCACCACCACTACTATTGCAACAACTACTTCCATTGCTACAATAGTTACTACTACTACTAAAACAACAGCTATTACTAACACAGCAACTACTGCTACTGTTACTACGACTACTTCTACTACTGCAACTACTACTACTACTACGACTACTTCTACAACTACTAGTACTACTACTACTACTAATACTCCTCCTACTACTACTACTCCTGCTACTGTTGTCGCCTCTACAACTTCTACAACTGCTATTTCTGCCACTAAAGCTACCAGTATTACTACTCTAACTATTACCACCAATACTAGTACTACCGCTACAACAAGAACTACTACTACTACTACACCTACTACTACTACTACTACTACTACTACTACTAGTATTGCCTCTGCTACTGCTATTTGTGTAGCTACTATTGCTACTACTACTGCTACAACTACTAGTACTCCTACTGCTATAGCTACTACTACAATTGCTGCTACTACTCTCACTACTACTGTTGCTACTTCATGTGCTACGGCGGCTATTACTGCAACTAGTTCTACTACTACTACATCTACTACCTATACTACTACTCCTATAAGTACTACCCCTACTACTACAATAACAACAACAACGATGACTACTACCACTGCTACTACTACTACTGCTACTGATAATGCTACTACTGTAGCTACGTTTGCTGCTGCTGCTACTACTACTGCTACTTCTGCTACGACTACTACTACTACTTCTATTACTACAACAACAACAACTGCTGCTGCTGCTATTGCTAGTGCTGCTCCTACTACTACTGCTACTACTACTTCTACTACTACTGTTACTACTTCTACAACAACTCCTAGTACTACTTCTACCGTTGCTGCTACTACTGCTACTACTAGGATTGCGACAATTGCAATTTTTGCTACTCCTGCTACTACTGCTACTGTCGTTACTACTACTACCGCTGCTGCTTCTGCTGCTATTGTAACTATTGCTACTGTTACTACTATTAATATTACTACTACTACTGCAATCACTGATACTCCTACTAGTACTACTATAACTACTACAACTACTATTAGTCCTCCACCAACATCTCCTACTACTCCTACTATTGTTGCTGCTATTACTACTACTACTACTACTACTACTACTACTAATACTACCACTAATGATGCTGCTGTTGGTACTCCTACTCCAACCGCTACTACTAAAATTCATACTACTATTGCTACAACTATAGCTACAATCACTACTATTACTGCTACTACTACTACTACTACTTCTACTACTACAACTACAACTACTACCTCTACTACTACAACAACTACTACTACTACTACTACTACTACTCATGCTACTATTACTGCCATGACTACTGCTACTACTACCACTACTGCGGCTATTACTACAACTAATGATGTAGATGCTGCTACTCCGACTACAACAACTATGACTACTAGTATTGCAACTACTACTACTACCACTACTCTTGGCACTACTACTACTAGTACTACCATAACTACGAGGACTGGTAATACTACTACTGCTACTACGACTACTACCACTTCTACTGCTACTCCTAATTTGACTATTACTACTTGAACGACAAGTACTACTTCTACTACTACTCCAACCACTACTACCACTACTACCATAAGGCCTGCTACTTCTACTACAATTATGACTACAACTTCTATTGATACTACTACTACTACTACCACTAGTACTACTACCACAACTACCACCTCTACAACCACTTCTACTCCTACCACGGCAACACCTACTACTACTGCTGCTACCACTACTACGACAATGATTACCGATACGACTACTACTACCAATACAATAACAACACCTACTACTACTCCTACTGCTACTTCTCCTACTACTACTACTACTACTACTACTACTACTACTACTACTACTACTACTACTACTACTACTACTACTACTACTACCGCCATTACTACAACCACTCCTATAGCTACTACTACCACTACTTCTACTATTAGTACCACTACAACAACTACTACTACTGCTGCTGCTGTTGCTACTACAACTACTACAACTACTACTAACACTACTATCACAACTAATACTACTACCACCACATCTACTACTACTCCTAATAATACTACAACCACTACTACTAGGGCTATTACTGCTGCTACTATGACTACAACTCCAAATACTACTACTATTACTACTATTGCTACTGCTGCTGCTGCTACTACTACCACTACTACTACTACTACTACTATTGCTTCTATGACTTCTACCACTACTTTGACTGCTAACAACTACAACTGCTACTACTACTGCTACTAGTACTACTACTACTACTACTACAACAACAAAAACTACTACTTCTACTACTAGTACTAGTACTGCTTATCCTAAAACTACCACTACTACTGCTACTACTACTACTACTCAAATTGCTTTTACTACTATTGCTGCTGCTACCACACCAAATAATCCTACTACCACTACTACTGTAACTAATTCTACTACTACTACTACTACTATTCGTACTCCTTCTAATATTACTGCGACCACTGTTACTACTACTACTATTACAACTCCTACAACTTCTACTACTACTACTACTACTTCTCTTACTTTTATTACCACAACTACTGCTACAACTACTATAATTTCTACTTCTACTGCTACTACTACTTGTATGACAATAACAAGTACAACTACTTCTGCGGCGCTTGCTACAGCTACTACTGCTAGTACTAATGCCACTATTACTACTACTTCTGCTACTGCTGCTACTAGCGCTACTACTACTACAACAACAACTTCTATTGCTACTGTTGCTACAGCTGCTATTGCTGCTGCTGCAGCTACTGCTACTGGCACTACTACTACCACTTCAACTTCTTGTGCAACTACTACTACTATTACTCCAATTTCTAGTACTAGTATTACTATCACTACTACTACTACTATTGCTGCTGCTACTACTACTACTACTACTACTACTACTACTACTACTACTACTACTAACGCATCTGCTGCTGCTACTCCTACTATAACTGCTACTACTATAGTTAGCACTACTAATTCTGCTACAACTGCTACTATTATTACTACTACTACTTCTATTACTATTACTACTAATATTCCAACTCCTAATATTACCGCTACTACTTATACTATTACTACTACTACTCCTGCAATGGTTATCGCTGCTACTACTACTACTACTGCTACTGCTGTTGCTAGTGCTACTGCTGCTGCTACTACTACTACTACTACTACTACTACTACTACTACTACTACTACAACTATTACTACTACTACTGCTACTACCACCGCTACTATTGCTACTACTACTACAACAATTGCAATTACTGCTACTGTTGCTGCTTCCACTCCTAATACTGCGACTGCTACTTCTGCTATTGTTACAAGTATTACTACTACAACTGCTACTACTGCTACAGCTACTACTCCTCCTACTGCTACAACTGCTACAACAGCTACTTCTGCTATTACCATTGCTACTATTACTACTTCTGCTACTTCTACTGCTATTAATGCTGTCACTAAGTTCACTACTACTGCTACTACTACTACTATGACTTCTACTACTGCGGCAACTAATACTACTACCACTGCTTCTACTATTGCTGCTGCGGCTGTTGTTGTGTTGCCACTACTACAACTACTACTATTAATATTACTACTGCTATTGCTACTACTTCTGCCATTGCTTCTACTACTACTTCTACTACTTCAACTACTGCTACTTTTGCTACTACTGCTGCTGCTACTAGTATTGCTGCTACTACTTCTGCTACTACTACTACGACAACTACGGGAACTGCTACTGCTTCTACTACTGCTAGTACTACTACTACTTTGGCAGCTACTAATACTTCTACTTTTATTACTTGTCCGACTACTACTACTACGACGACGGCTAGTACTATTGCAACTACGGCTACTACTACTCCTGCTACCATAACTACTACTATTGCAACTACTACTACAACTAGTCTTACTACTACTCCTACTACTACTACTGCTACTACAACAGCTAGTGCTACTGCTACTACTATGACTATGCGACTACTACTGCAACTACAGCTACTACTACTACTCCTACTACTATTGCTACAACAACGACTACCACTACTACAACTACTACTGCTACTGCTGCTACTGCTACTACTCCTACCACTATTACTACTGCTACTATGACGACTACTACGGCTACTGCAACTACTGCTACTTCTCCTACTACTACCACTATAGCTACTACTGCTGCTACCATGACTGCTACTACTACTGCTGCTACTACTACTACTTCTGCTACTACTTCGAATACTACTTCTGCTATTACTACTGCTACCACTTCTCCTACCCCTTCTGATGATACAATAACTATTGCAACTACTATTACTACTACTACTACTACTCCTCCTCCTCCTTCTCCTACAGGTATCAGTGCTACTGCTACTACTACTACCGTTTGTAATACTGCTACTAACATTGCTATTGCTTCCACTACTACTCTTACCGTTTTTGCTGCTACAACTACTACTTCTACTAACACAACAACTACTACGTCTATGACTACTACTACTAGTAGTGCTACTACATCTGCTACTACTGCTACTACTACTCCTACTACAACTGCTACTACTAACACCACCACCACTACTACGATTACTACAACAACTGTTTTGCTACTGCTGCTGCTGCTACTACTACTACTTCAACTACTGCTATAGCTGCTAATACTACTCATACTGCTGCTTCTGCTATTACAGCAACAACAATAACTACTGCTACTACTAATTGCACTTCTACTCCTACGAAGTCTACTACTACTAATACTGCTATTACTCCAACTACTACTGCTGCTGCTGCTGCTGTTGCTACTGCTAATACTACTACAAGTACTACTACTACTACTACTACTCACACTACTACTATTATTACTGCTACAACTACTATTGCTGCTGCTACTATTACTACTACTACTTCTACTTCTACTACTACTACTAGTGCTACTACTAATCCTACTATTAATGCGAGTACTGCTACAAATGCTACTACCACAACAACAACTATTAGAGTTGAGGTTACAACTGCAACTATTACTTCTCCTTCTACTATAGCTGGTACTACTACTCCTACTATTGCTTGTGGAACTTTAGCAACAACAACAACTATTGCTACAACAAATGGTACAATTACTCCAACTACTACTACTGCTTCCACTGCAACATTTGCTACTACTATTGCTATTACTACTATTGGAATTACTGCTAGTTCTGCTACTACTACAATTACTCTTGCTACTACTGCTATTACTACTACTACTACTACTATTGCTGCTACATCTGCTACTGCTGCTGCAACTACAATTGCTAATACTACCACTACTACTACCTGGACAACAATTACTGCTACTATTGCTACTACTTCTACAACCACTACTACTACTACTTCAACCGCTACTACTACTGCTGCTACGACCAGTACTATGACCACTACTGCTACTACTGCCACTAATGCAACTTCTACTACTACTACAACTACTTCTATTGCTACTACTGCTACAACGACCGCTACTACTGCTACTACTCCAACTACTACCACCACTATTACGACAATTGCTACTGCTGCTACTACTGCTACTACTGCCGCTAAAACTATTACACTACTACTACTACTACTACACTATTACAGATACTACTACTACTACTACTACGGCTCCTCTACTACTGCTATTACTACAACAACAACCACTACTACTACTGTGGCTGCTAACACAAGTACTATTACTAATACTTCTACTACTTCTACTATAGCTACGGCTACCAGTACTACTTCTACAACTTCAACTATGTCTACTATGGCTGCTATGAATTCTACTACTGCTACATTTACTTCTGCTGCTACTCCTATACTACTGCTGCTACTACTAATGCTACCACAACTTCTTCTTCTACTACTACCACCACAGCTACTACTACTACTACTACAACTACTGCTACTACTTCTACTACTGCTACCATTACTACTAGTATGATTGCTACTACTACGACTACTACTATTACTCCTACAGATAATACAGCTACAACTACTAGTACAACTCTTATTACTCCTACAACTGCTACAATTACTATTATTTCTTCTATTACTACTACTTACTACTACTACTATTACTATTATTACGACTACAACTACTACCACTACTACAATTACTACTATTACTTGTACTACTACTGCTGCTGTTGCTAATATTACAACAACTATTACTGCTACTACTGCTGCTACTATTACTACTACAACTACTACTACTATTGCTACTGCTACTACTGCTATTGCAACTACTACTGCTACAACTAGAGCAACTGCTATTGCTACAACATCTACTAATATTGCTACAACTACTTATGCCACTACTACAACAAGAACAACGACTACTACTGTAACTACAGCTACTAATGCTACTCCTAATGCTACAATTGCTACAGCTATAAGTACTGCTACAACAAAACTATTTCCACTACTATTGCTGCGATTACAGCTGCTACTAAAAATACTGCTACTACGACTACTACTACTGCTGCTGCTAATATTACTGCTACTCCAAGTCTTACTACTACTACAACAGCTACTGCTAGTCCTACTACTACTACTACTAGTAACATTGCTACAATTAATGCTACAACTACAGCTACTACTACTACTGCTACTGCTACTGCTACTGCTACTACTACTTCGACAACGTATTGTACTTCTACTGCTCCTATTGCAATTTGCACTACTTCAACTACTACTACTTCTAGTACAACTACTTCTAGTACAACTACTACTAGTACTATTACTACTAGTGCAACTGCTACTACTATCATAGTACTACTACCACTATGATTCCTACTATGGTTACTACTACTACTGGCACAGCTACTACCACTACGCCCACTACTACTTCCATGACTATTACTACTACTACTACTACTACTACTACTACTACTACTACTACTACTACAACAACAACAACAACAACAACAACAACAACAATAACAGTTATTACAGCTACGACTGATACTGCTACTACTGCTGCTATTATGGCTACTACTGCCACTAATGCTATGACTACAATGACCGCTATTGTAGCTACTCCTACTACTACTACTATTACTACTAAGACTAATACTAGTACTACTACTACTATTCCTACTACTGCTACAGTTGCTACAACTACTACTATTACTATTGCTACCACAGCTACTACTACTTCTGCTACTGGCACTACTGCTACTGCTGCTGCTGTTGCTGTGGCTGTTGCTGTGGCTGCTGTTACTACCACTGTCGCTACTACTACTACTACTACAACTACTATTGCTACTGCTGCTATGACTACTTCTCAAACTACTACTAATAATGTTACTAGAAGTGCTACTACAACTACTATAAATGCGACGACTACTACTGCTACTTCTACTACAACTACTACTAGCACAACATCTGCTACTTCTGCTACTACTACTTCTGCCACTAGTACTGTGACTACTACTAATAATGCTATCATTGCTACAACTGCGACAACAACTACTATTATTGCTACTACTCCCAATACTACTATTCTTGCAACTACTCTGGCTTCTACTAATACTATTAGACTGCTACTACTACTACTATGCTACTGCTACTACTTCTCCTACTACTACTACTTCTACCACTACTACTACTCCTAACTCTACTACTACTGCTACTGCTACTACTTCTACTCCTCCTCCTACTACTACTACTACAACCACTACTACTACCACTAATAGTCCTACTACACAACTACTATTACTACTTCAACTAATACTACTACTGCTGCTACTCCTACGGCTGCTACCATTGCTCCTACTCTTACTTCTACTACTACTACTACTGCGGCTCCTCCTACTATTACTTCTAATGCTACTTCTGCTACTACTGCTTATACTACTACTACTACTACTACAATTGCAACTACTGATTCATCTAATATGACTACTACAACTACAACTACAACTTTTGCTACTACTACTGCTGCTACTACTACTACTACCACTTCTCCTACTTGTACTACTACTGTTGCTACTTCTGCTACAACTACTACTGCTACTACAACTACAACTAATTTTGACACTACTACTATTACCACTACTACCCCAACTACTACTGCTGCTACTATAACTACTACAACTATTATCGGTACTACTTCTACTGCTGCTGCTGCTACTACTACTATTGCACCTACTACTACAACCACTACCACTACTACGACTACTACTACTACTACTACTACTACTACTACTATTACTACACTAATGCTACTACTACTTCAACTATTGCTACTATTTCTACTAATACTACTTCAACTACTTCTACTACCACTACTACTACTACTGCCGTTGCTACTACTGCTGCTGCTGCTGCTACTGCTATTGCTGCTTCTCCTGTTAGTATGACTAATGCTACTACTTTCGCTACGGCTTCAATAATTACTACTACAACAACAATTGCTACTACTACTACTGTTACTACTCCTTTGGCTACAGCTACTGCTACTGTTGCGCCTACACTCCTACTGCTACTACTACTAATGCTACTATGGCTACTCCTCCTACAGCACCTTTTGCTACTACTACTACTAATGTTGCTGCTTCAATAAATACTACTACTACTGTTCAAACTACTACAGGTACTCCTACTACCTTAATTATTGCTGCTGCTACAACTACTGCTTCGGTTACTCCTTCGAATACTTCCACTAAAACTATTACTACATCTGCTACTGCTACTATAGGTACTACTACTACTACTACTACTACTACGACTATGATTTTCACCAATGAAACTCCTGCTACTATGCTACTTCTACTACTGATACTGCAACTGCTACTCCTACTACTATTATTGCTGCTACTACTACTATAGCTCCTTCAACTACTACTACTACTATTGCTACCGCTACTACTACGACTGTTACTACGACACTAGTACTAATACAGCTCTAACTACTACTGCTGCTGCTACTGCTACTCCTATATCTACTGCTACTACTCCTATATCTGCTGCTCCTCCTCCTACTACTAGAGCTATCACTACTACTGCAGCTATTGCTACTACTACTCCTACTACTTTTGCTACTAATACAACTACTGCTACTTCAGCTACTACTATTACTACTACTACTACTACTACCAATATTACTACCATAGCTACTACTACTGCTGCTTCTCCTCCTACTACTACCACTACAACGACAACTACTACTCCTACTTTGCTACATATGCTACTGCGACTACTACTGCTACCACTGCTACGTCTCCAACTGCTACTACTTCTGTAACTACACTACTGCAATTGCTACTACTACTACTTCTACTACAACTACTTCCACTAATACAAAGGCTATAACTACTACTTCTACCGCTACTTCTGCGACTTCTACTACTACTACTACAACTACTTTTGCTGCTACTACTACTGCTACTACTACTACTTCTACTACTACTACTACTACAGCTACAACTACTACTGCTATTGCTACTACCACTCCTCCTCCAACTACAACTACTTTTGCTACTACTACTGCTACTACTACTACTGCAACTACTACTCCTCCTCCTCCTCCTACTACTACTACCACTACTACTTTTGTAGCTGCTACTAGAATAACTAGTAATACTATCACTACTACTACTTCTACCAAAACTACTACTTGTATTATTATTGCTACTATGGTTACTGCTACAACTACTACTACTCTCCTACTTTAGCAACTACAACTACTATTATTACTTCTCCAACTTCTACTACTACTGCCGCTACTACTACAGCTACTACAGTTGCTTTTGCTACTGCTACTACTGTTGCTACAGATGCTACTACTGCAACTACTACTACTACTTCAACTACCAGAACTACTATTACTTCTACTTAATATTAGAACAACCACTACTTTTACTAGTACTACTTCTCTTGCTACTACCACTTATTGTACTAGTATTGCTCCCACTGCAACTTGCACTATTTTTACTACTCCTACTACAAGTAGTACAACTACTAGTACAACAACTACTGCTACAACTAGAACTACTACAACTACAACTACTAATACGACTACTACTACACTGGTAGTACTACTGCTCCTACTAATGCCATTTCTCCTGCTACTACTTCTACTACTATTACAAGGACTACTACTACCACTACTGTCGCTGCTATTACTGCAATGACTATTGCCACTACTACAAACTGCTATAAATGCTATGATTGCTACTACAACGACCAGTATTACTACTATTACTATTACTACTACTACTACTACTACTACTACTACTACTACTACTACTACTTCTACTACTACTACTACTACTACTATTATTGCTACTACTGCTATGTTGCAACAACAACAGCTACTACTACTACTATTACTTTGACTACAACTACCACCTCTACTACTACTACTACTATTATTGCTACCACTACTCCTCACCAACCCCTACTCCTACTACAACTCCTACTACAACGCCTACTACTACTACTGCTACAACTAGTACTACAACAACAACAACTACTACTAGTACTACTACTCCACTACAACTTATGCTACTACTACGACTACTACTATTACTACTACTCCTGCTGATGCTAATACTACTAACACTACAACTACTACTACTCTTAATACTGCTACTACTATTACTACTACTATTGATACTGCAACTTCTATTGCTTTTAATACTACTACTAAAACAATAACAACTACTGCTACTACCACCGCAATTACTGCTGTTACTGC
>RXID01017248.1:0-18184 GCA_005019695.1 Trichopus zeylanicus subsp. travancoricus
AGTAGAAGGAGTAGTAGTAGTAGTCATAGTAGTAGTAGTAGTAGTAGAAGTAGAAGTGGTAGTAGTAGGAGTAGATGTGGTAGTAGTAGTAGAAGTAGTAGTAGTAGTTATAGCAGCAGCAGTAGTAGTATTAGTGGCAACAGTAGTATTTGGATTAGGAGGAGTACTAGTTGTGGTGATAGTAGCAATAGTAGTGGTAGTAGTAGTAATGGTAGTTGTAGTTGTAGTTGGAACAGTGGTAGTGGAGTCAGTACTAGCAGCAGTGGCGTTACTAGTAGCAACTGTAGTAGCAGTAGTAGTAGTAGCAGTAGTACGAGTCGTAGTGGTAGGAGTAGTAATAGCAGTAGTAGTAGTAGCAGTAGTAGTAGTAGTAGTGGAAGTGGTAGTAGTAGTAGTAGTTGTTGCTGTAGTACTAGTATGATACGTAGTCATAGTAGTAGTAGAAGCAGCCGCAGCAGTAGTTGTAGTAGTAGTAGTAGTGGAAGTAGTAGTAGTGGAAGTAGTAGTAGCTAGAGTAGTAGTGTAGTGATAGAAGTTATAGTTGCAATATTTGTAGGAGAAGTAGGTCTAATTGTAGTCGTAATAATAGTTTTTATAGTTGTATTAGCAGTAATAGTAGCCGTAGTAGTAGTATTGTTATAAGTAGTCATAGCAGCAGTAGCAGTAGCAGCAGTAGTTGTAGTAGTAGTAGCAATATTAGCCGTAGTAGCCGCAGTACTAATAGAAGTAGTAGCAATAGTATCAGTAGAAGTAGTGGAAGTAGTTGTAGTAGGAGGAGGAGTAGTAGTAGTAGCAGTAGCAGCAAAAGTAGCAGCAGCATTGGTAGTAGTAGGAGAAGTAGCAGTAGTTGTTATTATCGGAAAAGTTATAGCTGTAGTAGTTGTAGCAGTAGTATTAATAGTAGTAGTAGTAAAAGTAGTAGTAGTAATAGAAGTAGTCATAGTAATAATAATAGTAGAAGTAGTAGTAGTAGTAGTAGTAATAGTAGTATTAGTAGTAGTAGAAGTACTAGTAGTAGAGTAGTACTAGTAGTAGAAGTTGTAGTAGTAGTAATAGTAGTAATGGTAATATAAGTAGTAGTAATAGTAACAGTAGTACTAGTTGTTGCAGTTGTAGTAATAGTAGTAGTTGTAGTAGCAGTAGAAGTACTAATTGTAGTAATAGTAGTAGCAGTAGCAGTAGTAGCAATAGTAGTAGTAATTATAGTAGTTGTAGCAGTAGTATCTGCTGCAACAGTAGTAGCAGTATTAGAAGTAATAGTAAGAGTAATATTTCTAGTAGCAGTTGTAGAGGTAGTAACAGCAGCTGTACTAGCAGTAGTAGGAGGAGAAGTAGTTCTGTTAGTTTTGGCTGTAGTAGTAGTTGTAGCAATAGTAGGAGCAACAGTGGTAGTACTGGTAGTAGTATCATAACTAGCTGTAGTAGTAGCAGTAGTAGTAGTAACAATAATTGCAGTAGTAGTACTGGTAGTAATAGCAGTAGTGATAGCAACTATAGGTGTAATAGAGTAGTATTTGTAGTAGTAGTAGTAGTAGTAGTAGTAGTAGTAGTACCAGTTGTAGTTGTAGTTGATGTAATAGTCATATTAGTTGCAAAACCAGCCTAACTGGTTGTAGTAGTAGTGTCAATAGTAGTAGCGATACCAGTAGTAACAGTTGTTGCAGTAGTAACAGTAGCAGAAGTATTATTAGTAGTAGTTGTAGTAGTAGCCATGGAAGATGTAGTTGTTGTGGGAGTAGTTGCAGGTGAGCAATTATAGAAGTAGCAGTAGTAGCTAGTAGTAGTAGTAGAAGTAGTAGCAGTTGCAGCAGTAGTAATTGTAGTAGCAATAGTAGCAATAGTAGTAATAGGAGTAGTAGCAGAAGCAGAAGAAGCAGTAGTATTTGTAGTAGTAGAATTTGTTGTGGTAGGAGTAGTACCATTAGCAGAAGAAATAGCAGTAGTATTAGGAGTAGTAGTAGAAGTAGTAATAGAAGTCACAGTAGATGTAGTAGTAGAAGTAGGTGTAGTAGTTGTAGCAATAGCCGTAATAGTAGTAGCTATAGCAGTAGAAGCAATAGTAGTAGTAGTGTTACAAGTAGTATGAGAAGTGGTAGTTCTAGCAATAGCAGTAGCAATAGAAGTAGTACTAGTTGCAACAGTAATAGCAGTAGTTGGAGTTTTAGTAGTAGTATTACAAGCTGCAACAGCAGCATTAGTAGCAGTAGTAGAAGTAGTAGTAGTAGTAGTTGTTGTTGTTGTTGTTGTAGTAGTAGTAGTAGTAGTAGTAGCCGAACTAGTAGTTGGTGTACTAGTAGCGGTAGTAGCTAAAGTAGTAGCAGTAGTATTAGTAGCAACAATAATAGTAGTAGTTATTGTATTTGGAGTAGTAGTAGTAGTAGAAGAAGAAGTAGTAGTTGCCATAGTTTTAGTAGTTGTAGTAGTAGCAGTAGTAGTACTAGTAGTAGTAGTAGTCGTTGTAGTAATAGCAGTAGTACTAGAAAATATGGTAGTAGTAGTTGTTGTAGTAGGGGCAGGAGTTGTAGCAGTAATTATAATGGCAGTAGCATTAGTACTAGTTGCAGCAGTAGTAGCGGCTGTAGTAGTAGTAATAGAAGTAGTAGTAGTTGCAGAAGTAGAGGTAGTAGTTGTTGTAGTAGTAGTAGTAGCCATAGTAGTAGTACCCGTAGTGGCAGTAGTAGAAGCAGTAGTAGCAGTAGTACTAGTAGCAGTAGCAGTATATTAGTTGTAGAAATAGTAGTAGTAGTAGTAGTAATTGATGTAGTGGTAATATGAGAAGCAATAGCAGTAATTGCAGTAGTAGTAGGTGCAATAATAGCAATAGTATTAGTAGTAGTAGAAGCAATACCTGTAGGAGCAGTAATATCAACAGTAGTAGTAGTAGTAGCAACAGCAGTAGCAGTTGTTGAAGTTATAGTAGTAGTAGGAGAAGTAGCTATCATAGTGGCTGTAGTAGCAGTAGCTGTAGTAGCGGTAGTTGTGGTAGTGGTAAATATAGTAGTGGTAGCAATAGTAGTAGTTGTTGTTGTAGTAATAGTAGCAAACTAGTAGTAGTGGTTGTAGTATTAGTAGCAAAACTAGTTGTAGTGGTGGTAGTATTTATTATAGTAGCAATGGAAATAGTTGTCTCAGTGGTACCAATAGCAGCTGTAGCTTTTGTAGCATAAGTATAAGTATTAGTAGTGGTAGAAACAGTAGCAGTAGGAGTGGTAGTACCAGTAGTAGTAGTAGCAGTTGCAGTTGCAGCCGTTGCAACAGTAGAAGTTGCAGAAACAGTAGTAGTAGTAGTAGTAGCAGTAGTAGCAATAGTAGAAGTGGCAGTAGTAGTAGCGGAAGTAGCTATAGCAGTAGCATTAGTAATAGGATCAGTAGTAGTAGCAGTAGCCAAAATAGTAGTAGCAGTAGTCGTAGTCGCGGCAGTCGTAGAAGTAGTAAAAGTCGCAATAATAATAGCAGTAGTATTACTATGAGAAGTAGTAAGAGTAGGAGTAGCAGAAGTAGTTGTTGTTGTAGTAGCAATAGCCATAATAGTAGTAGTAGTAGTAGTAGTAGTAGAAGAAGAAGTAGTAGTAGCAATAGCAGCAGCAGTAGCTGTAGTTGTAGTAGTAGAAGTACTAGTAGTAGTAGTTGTAATAATAGTACCATTAATTGTAGTAGTAATAAAAGTAGTAGTCACCGTAGTAGTAGTAGTAGCAATAGCATTAGTAGTAGTAGTAGCAGTTTCGATAATCCTTGCTGCATCTACAGTAGTAATAGTAGTAGTGGTTGTAGTAGACGTATTAGTAGTTATTGTAGTACTAGTAGAAGTAGTAGCTATTGTAGTACTAGCAGTAGGAGTCATAGTAGTAGTAGTAGGAGTAGTAGCCGTAGTAGTAGTAGTAGTAGTAGTAGTAGTAGTAGTAGAAGTAGCAGCAACAGTAGTAGTTGTAGTAGTAGTAGTAGTAGTAGTAGCAATAGTAGTTGTAGTAGTAGTGGTAGCAAGAGTATTAGTAGTAGTAGTAGTAGGAGTAGTTTTAGTAGTAGTAGTAGTAGTAGTAGTAGTAGTAGTAGTAGTAGTAGTACTGTATTAGCCATTGTTGTAGTAGCAGCAGCAATAGTAGTAGTAGTAGCCGTAGTAGTGGTAGCAGCAGTTATTGTAATAGTAGGTGGAGGAGTATAGTAATTGTAGAAGTAGTAGTTATAGTAGTAGTGGTTGTTGTCGTAGTAGTAGTCACAATAGTAGTAGTAAGTGTTGTAGTAGTAGTAGATGTATTAGCATTAGTAGTAGTAGTACTAGCATTAGGAATAGGAGTGGTAGCAGTAATAGTAGTAGTAGAAGTTGTAGGAGCAACATTAGTAGTAGTAGTAGTAGTAGTACTATTAGGAGGAGGAGGAGTAGTAGTTGTAGTAGTACTATTAGGAGTAGTAGTAGTAGTAGTAGTTGTAGTAGTAGTAGTAGTAGCAGTAGTAGCAACTGTAGTAGTAGCAGTAGTCTCAGTAATAGTTATAGTATTAGTAGTACTAGATGCTGTAGTGGTAGTAGTAGTGGTAGCAGTAGTAGCCATAGAAGTAGTAGTTGCAGAAGCAGTAGAAGTTGGAGAACTAGTAGCAATAGCTGTAGCAGCAATGGTAGAAGTAGCAATGGTACGAGTAGTAGAAGGTATAGTAGTATTAGTAGTAACAAAAGTAGTAATTGAAGTAGCGGTAGTTGTAGCAGTAGTAGTAGTTATGTAGTAGTAGCCATAGTAAGAGTAGTAGCCATTATAGTAGTCGTAATAGTTGCAGTAGCAGTAGCTAGAGTAGTAGCTGTAGTAGGAGTAGTTGCTACTATAGTAGTAGTAATAGTTGCAGTAGCAGTAGCAAGAGTAGCAGTAGTCGTAGTATAAGTAGTATTAGTAGTAACAGTAGCAGTAGTTATGGTGCTAGTATTAGTAGTAGTAGTATTACTTGCAGTAGCATCCGTTGTTGCAGAAGTAGTAGTTGCCATACAAGTAGTGGTAGTTGTAGAAGCACCAGCTGCAGAAGTAGTAATAGTAGTTGTAGTAGTTGTTGTTGTAGGAGTAGTAGCAGCATTAATAGTAGTAGGAGTAGCACTAGTAGTGGTAGTAGTAGTAGCAGCACTAGTAGTAGAAGTAGTACTAGTAGTAGTAGTAGTAGTACCAATAGCACTAGCAGTATTAGTAGTAGTAGAAATAGTAGTACTACTAGCAGTAGTAGTAGCAGTAGCAGTAGTGGTAGGAGTTGTAGTAGTAGCCGTAGCAGCAACACTAGTAGTTATAGTATTAGTAGTTGTAGCAGTAGGAGTGGTATTAGTAGTAGTAGTAGTAGTTGAAGCAGTTCGAATTAGAAGTAGAAGTCGTAAGCAGGCATTCGTCGCAGTAGTTAGTAAGAACTAGTTTAAGTCCTAGTCCTAGCTGTCTAATAGCCGATAAGAGTCCCCGAGTAACAGTAGCAATTGTAGTAGTAGTAGTAGTAACACTAGTAGTAGTAGTAGTAGTATTTGTAGCAATAGCAGTAGCACTAGTAGTAGCAATTGTAGTAGTAGGAGTAGCTATAGTAGTAGCAGTATGGGAAATAGTTGGAGTAGAAGTAGCAGTTGTAGTAGTAATTGTAGTTGCAGTAGTACCAGAAGTAGTAGTAGTTGTAGTAGTAGTAGCTATAGCAGTAGTAGAAGTAGTAGGAGCATTAGTAGTAGCAGTAGTAGTTGTAGAATCATTTGTTGAAGTTGTAATATTAGTAGCTGTAGTAGTAATAGTGGTAGTATTAGTAGTAGTAGTAGTAGTAATAGTAGTAGTAGGAGTAGTAGGAGTAGTAGTAGCAGTAGTAATAGTAGTAGCAGTAGTAGCAGCGGTAGTAGTAGCAGTAGTAGTTGCCGTAGCAGAAGTAGTTGTAGTAGTAGTAGTAGTAGTGAAAGTATCAAGAGTAGTAGTAGTAGTAGTAGTAGTAGTAGCAGCAGCAGCAATAGTAGTTGTGGTTGTAGTAGTAGTGAATGTAGCAGGAGTAGTAGTAGTAGTTGCTGTTGTTGTAGTAGTAGTAGTAGCAATAGTAGCTGTAGTAGCAATAGTAGTAGTTATTGTTGTATCAGCAGGAGCAGTAGTAGCGGAGGTTGTTGTTGTTATCGTCGTTGTTGTTGTTGTCATATTAGTAACAGTAGTAGTAGTAGCAACAATCATACTAGTGGTAGCAGAACTTGCCGTTGTAGCACAAGTAGCAGTAATTGTAGCAATCGTAGTAGTTGCGACAGTAGCAGTAGTAATAGTTGTAATAGTAATAATAGTAGTCGTGATGGTAGTAGTTATAGTTGTAGTAGTAGTAGTAGTAAGAGGAGTAGTAGTAGCAGTAGCAGCATTAGTAGTAGCAAAAGTAGTGGCTGTAGTAGCAGTAGTAGCAGTTGTAGTAGTGGCAGTAGTAGTTGTTGTTGTAGCTGTAGTAGCAGTAATAGTAGTAATAGTGGTAGCTAGAGTTGTGGTAGCAGTAGCGATTGTAGTTGTAGTAGTACTCGGAGTAGGAGCTATAGTAGTAGTACTTGTTGTTGTAGTAATAGTACTCGGAGTAGGAGCTATAGTAGTATGTATAGTAGTAGTACTTGTTGTTGTAGTAATAGTACATAGTAGTTGTTGTTGTCGTAGTAGTAGTAGCAGTAGTAGCAGTAATAGCAATAGCAGTAGAGTAGCAGTTGAAGCATTAGTCATTGTAGTAGTAGTAGAAGTAGTACTAGTAGCAGTAGATCAATTGTAGTAGTAGTGGTAGTCGCGGTATGGATAGTTGTAATAGTAGTAGTAGAAGATGTAGTAGAAGCAGTAGCAGTTGCTATAGTTTTTGTAGTAGCTGTAGTAGTAGCTGTAGTAGTAGTAGTACTATGAGTAGTAGTAGTAGTAATAGTACTAGTAGAATTAGTAGTAGTTGTGGTTTTGGTAGTAGTAGCAGTAGTGGTTGTAGTAGCTATAGTAGTAGTAGTAGTTATAGTAGTAGTAGCAGTAGAAGTAGTATTCGTTGTTGTACTAGTTGTGTTGGTAGTATCTATAGTAGCGATCACAACAATAGTAGTAAAAGCAATAGTAGTAGCAATAGTCGTTGTAGCAGCAGCAATTGTAGTAGTAGCAGTAGTAGTGGCTATAATCACAGTAGTAGTAATAGTGGTTGTAGTATTAGTTGTAGTAGTAGTAGTTGTAGTCATTATAGTTGTATGAGAAGCACTGAAGGGGTAGTAGTAGTAATTGCGGCAGCAGCAGTTAGAAGTAGTAGTAGTCGTAATAATAGCAGTAGCAGTTGTAGTAGGAGAAATAGAGTAGTTGTAATAGCAATAGTCTTTGTAGCAGTATAGTATTAGCAATAGTCGGGGTGCAAGCAACTATAGTTGTAACAGTAGTAGTACTAGTAGTAGCCGTAGTAGTAGCAGCAGAAATAGAAGTGGTAGTAATAATAGTAGTAGTATTAGTAGTAGTAGTTGTAGCAGCTGTAGTAGCAGCAGTAGTAGTAGCTATAGTAGAATTAGTAGTAGCTATAGTAGCAGCAGTAGCAGTAGTAGCAGTGACAATATAAGTAGTTAGAGTAGTAATAGTTGTAGGTGTGGTGGGAAAAGTTATTGTAGTAGTTGTAGTTATAATTATAGTAGCAGTAGTAGTTGTAGGAGAAGTAGTAACTATATTAGGAGTAGTGGTAGTGGAAGTAGTAGTAGTAGCAGTAGTTGTAGTAGCAGAAGTAGCAACAACAATAGTTGCAGTAGTAGTAGAAGTAGTAGTAGTATTACCAGTAGTAGTTGCGGTAGTAGTAGTGGTAGTAGTGGTAGTAGTGGTGGTAGTAGTAGTAGTAGTAGTGGAAGTTGTAGCAGTAGTAGTGGTGGTAGTAGCACTAGCAGTAGTAGTAGCGATATTAGTAGGTATAGTTATTGTAGCATTAGAGGTAGTAGTTGTTGTTGTGGTAGTAGTAGCAGTACTAATAATAGTAGCGATCGCAGCAAAAATAGTAGTAGTAGCAATCGCAGCAGTAATAGTAGTAGTAGCAGAAGCAGTAGCAATAGTAGTAGAACTCGTAGCAGCAGTCATAGTAGTAGTGGTAGCAGTGGTCGCAAAAGTAGCAGCAGTAGTAGTAGCAATAGTAACAGTTATAGTATTAGTGGCATTAGCAGCAGTAGTAGCATCTGTGGTAGTTGTAGTAGTTGTAGTAGGAGTAGTAGTAGTTTCTGTAGTAATTGTACTAGCAGTAGTTGTTATTGTAGTAGTAGTAGTAGTAGCCGCAATAGTAGTAACAGTAGAGCAGCAATAGAAGCAGTAGTAGTTGTAGTAGTAGTAGAAGTCTTACTAATAGCAGTGGAGCAGTGGTAGTAGCTATAGTAGCAGTTGCAGTAGTAGTAGTAAAAGAAGTAATGATAGTAGTAGTAGTACTCTGCGTACTAGTAGTAGTAATAGTAGTAGTGTAGTGGCAGTTTTTGTTGTTGCTCCAGCAGTAGTTGAAGTAGTTGTTGTAGTTGTTGTAGTAGTAGTAGTGGCTGTAGTAGTGGTAGTTGTAGTAGTAGTTATAGTAGTAGTACCAGTAGTTGTAGTAGTAGTAGTAATAGAAGCAAAAGCAATAGCAGCAGTAGTTGAAGTAGTAGGTTTAGTAGCTGTGGTAATAGTGGTCATTGTGGTAGTAGTAATAGTAGTATTCATTCTTGTACTAGTTGTGTTGGTAGTAGCAATAGTTGCGGTCCCCGCAGTAGCAGCAATAGTAGTAGTTACAGCAATAGTAGTTAATAGTAGTAGCGGCAGCAATGGCCGCAATAGTAATAATAGCAGTAGTAGTTGGAATAGTATCGATAGTAGCGAGAGTAGCAATGGTAGTAGTAGTAGTAGCCATAGTCGCAGTAGTCGCAATAGTAGCAATAGTAGCAATAGTAGTAATGGTAGTAGTTGTCACAATAGTAGTGGTATTAGTTGTAGTAGTAGTAGCTATACTCATAGTACTAGAAGTAGTAGTAGTAGTAATAGTAGTGATTGCAGTAGTAGTAGCAGTAGTGAAAGTAGTAGTCGTCATAATAGTAGCAGTAGTAGTTGTTGTAGCAGAAATAAAGAAGTAGCAGTAGCAATAGTCATAGAAGCAGTTGTATTAGTAGTAGTGGTGGTTCTAGCAGCAATAGTAGTAGCAGAAGTAGTAGTACTTGTAGTAAGCAGAAATAGAAGTAGTAGTGGTTGTAGTTGTAGTAGTAATAGTTGTTGTTGTTGTAGTAATAGTAGTAGCAGTAGTAACAGAAGTAGCAGTAATAGTAGTAGTAGTATTAGTGGCAATAGTAGCAGTAGTAGCAGTAATAGTAGTAGTAATATTTATAGTAGTAGCAGTAACAGTAGTAGTCGCAATTGTAGTAGTAGTAGTAGTAGCAAGTGAAGTAGTGGATGTAGTAGTAGAAGCAGTAGTAGTAGTAGTTGTTGTGGTGGTAATAGTAGTAACGGTAGCAGTAGTAGCAGTAGTAGCAGTGGTAGTAATAGCAATAGTAGCTGTAGTGGCAGTATAAGTAGTAGCAACAGTCGTAGTCTTAGTTGAAGTAGTAGTAGCAGAAGCAGTGGCAGGTTTAGGAGAAGCAGTAGCAATAGCAGTAGTAGTAGCAGCAAAAGTAGTTATAGGAGTTGTAAAAATAGTTGTAGTGTAGTAGCAGTAGTAGTAGTAGCAATAGTTGTAGTAGTATGGGAAGTTATACAAGTAGTAGTAGTAGCAACAATAGCAATAGCAGTAGTAGTCGTAGTAGTAGTAGTAGTTGTTGTTGTTGTTGTAGTAGTATTAGTAGTAGTGGTAGTAGCAGCAGAAGCAGCACTAGTAGTAGTAGCAATAGTAGTAGTTGTAGTAGTAGGAGTAGGAGCAGTCTTAGCAGAAGTTGCAGTCGGGATAGTAGTGCTAGTAGTAGTTGTAGGAGTAGCAGCAGCAATAATAGCAATTGTAGTAGCTGTAGTCGTAGTGGGAGCAATAGTAGGAGTAGTAGGATTAGTAGGAGAAGCAATAGTTAGATTAGTAGTAGTAGTAGTAGGAGTAACAGTAGTAATAGGAGTAGCAGTAGCAATAGCAGGAGTAATAGCAGCAGCAGTAGTAGCAGTAGTAGAATTAGTTGTCATAGTAGTGGTATTTGCTGAAGCTGTTGTAACTGTAGTAGGAGTAGTTGTAGTAGTAGTTGTTGTTGTAGCAGTAGTTGTTGTTGTTGTTGTAGTTGTAGTAGGAGTAGTACTAGTAGTAGTAGTAGTAGTAGTAGTCGTAGTAGTAGTTATCAGAGGGTTAATAACAGTAGTAGTAGTAGTAGTAGTTATCGTAGTAGTTGTAGGAGTAGTACTAGTACTAGTAGTATTAATTTGAGTAGTAGTAGTAGTAGTAGTAAAAATAGTAGAAGTAGTAGTAAGAATAGTAGTAGTAGTAGTAGTAGTAGTAGTTTTTGCGGCAGTATTAATAGTAGCAGTAGGAGTTGTATGAGTATCAGTAAGAGTAGTAGTTGCAGTAGCACTAGTAGTAGTAGGAGAGGTAATCATATTATTAGTATTAGCAGTAGTAGTAGTAGTCGTAGTAGGAGTAGCAGTAGTAATAGTAGTAGTAGCGGTATTAGTAGTAGTAGTGGTGTTGGCAGTAGTAGTAGCAGCTGTGGTAGTACTAGTAGTAGTAGTTGTTGTTATAGTAGTAGTACTGGTAGTAGTTATCATAGTAGTAGTTGTAGTAATAGTCATAGCAATAATAGTACTAGTATAATTAATGGCAATAGTAGCAATAGTAGCAGCAGCACTAGTGGTAGCCGTTGTAGTAGTAGTAGTAGTAGGCAAAGTATTAGAAGTAGTAGTAGAAGTGATTATAGTAGTAGTAGTAGTTATTGTTGTAATAGTAGTACTTGTAGTAGCAGTAGCAGTTGTAGCAGTAGTAGTAGTAGCAGCTGTGACAGTAAAAGCAGCAGCAACAGTAGCGACAGTATAAGTAGGAGCAGTAGCAGAAGTAGAAGTGGTAGTTGAAGTAGTACTACTAGTAGTAGTAGCAGCAGCAATAGTGGTAGCAGTTGTAGTAGTAGTAGATGGAGTAGTAGTTGTAGTAGCAATAACAGCAATAATTGCAGTAGTAATAGGAGTATTAGTAGTTGTTGTATTTGTAACAGTAGTATTAGCAGCAGCAATAGTAATAGTAGGAGTAGTAGCAGTAGTATTAGAAGTAGCTATTGTGGTAGTAGTTCTAGTAGTAGTAGTAGCAGCAGTGGTCGCAATCATAGTAGCAGAAGTTGTAGTAGTAGCAGTAGGTGGAGTTGTAGAAGTAGTAGGTGTTGTAGTAGTTGGAGTGGCAGGAGCAGTAGTAGTAGTAGAAGTAGTATGAGTAGTAGGAGTAATAGTAGTAATAGTAGCAGTAATGGTAGTATTAGTAGTCATAGTAGTAGTATTAGTTGGAGCAGTAGTAATAGTAGTAGTAGTAGTAGTAGTTGTTGTTGTTGTTGTTGTAGTAGTAGTAGTAGTGGTAATGGTAGCAGTAATAATAATATTAGTAGTAGTAGTAGTAATTGGAGCGTTAGTAATAGTAGTAGTTAGAGTAGTAGCAATTGTTGTTCTTGTTATTATAGTAGTAGTACTAATTGTAGTAGCTGTAATAGAACTAGTAGTAGTAGTTGTTACTGTTGTAGTAGTAGTAATAGTAGTAGTTGTTGTAGCAGTAGTATTAGTAGCAGTAGGAGTAGTAGGTGTAGTAGAGTAGTAGTAGAAGTAGGAGTAGGAGTTGTAGTAGGAGTAGTAGTAGTAGTGGTGGTGGTAGTAGGGGTAGGAATTGTAGTTGTAGTAGTAGTTGTAGTAGTAGGAGTAGTAGTGGTAGTAGTAGTAATAGCAGTATTAGCAGCAGTAGTAGTAGTAGCAGTAGTACTATTAGTACTAGTATTTGCAGTCGTAATAGTAGTAGTAGTAGTAGCAGAGCTAGAAGCAGTAGTACTAGTAGTAGTAGAAGCAATACTAGCAATAGTAACAATAGTAATAGTGGCAATAGTAGTAGTAGAGTAGTAGGAGTAGTAGCAGTGGTTGTAGCAATAGTAGTAGTAATAGCAGAAGTAGTAGATGTAGCAGTACCAACAGTAGTAGTGGTAGTGTTGTTAGTACTAGGAGCAATAGAGGTAATAGCAGTAATAGTAGTAGTAGTAATTGTAGTTGTAGCAGTAGTAGTATTAATGGTAATAGTAGTAGTCATAGTAATAGTTGTAGTAATAGTTGTTTTAGGAGTAATAGCAGAAGTAGCCGTGGTAGTAGTGGTAGCAATAGTAGCAGTAGAAACTGTAAGAGCTGTAGTAGCAGCAATAGTTGTATTAGTAGTAGTAGATGCAGCTGTGGTAATTGTAGCAGTTGTACTAATAGTTTTAAGAGTAGTAGTAGTTGTAATAGTAGTTTTTGTTGTAGTGGTAGCAGTAGTAATAGTAGTAATAGGAAAAGTAGTAGTAGTAGTGGTCGTCGTAGCAGTTGTTGTAGCAGTAGTAGATGCAGTAGTAGTTGTACCAGTGGAAGTTGTAGGAGAAGTAGTTGTGGTAGTAGTAGTAGCTGTATTAGTAAAATTAGTAGCAATAGCAGTTGTAGTGGTAGTAGTTGGATAAGTAGTAGTAGTAGCAGTTGCCATAGTAGTAGTCATAGTAGTAGTAGTGGTAGTAGCAGTAATAGTAGTAGTAGAATTAGTTGTAGTAGTCACAGAAATTGTAATATGAGTAGTAGCAATAGCAGTAGTAGGAGTGGTAGTTGCAGTAGTAATATTAGCAGCAGTAGTAGTAGTAGTGGTAGTAGTAGGATAAGAAGTAGCAGTAGCAGTAGCCATAGCAGTAGTAGTATTAGTAGCCATAGTAGTAGTAGCAGTATTAGAAGTAGTAGTAGAAGTTGTAGTAGAAGTAGTAGTAGCAGTCCTAGTACTAGTAGCAGTAGTGATAGTCGCCGTTGTAGAATTAGTAGTAGGAATAAAACTACTGCTACTACTGCTGCTGCTACTGCAACTATTGCTAGTGCTATTGCTACCACTGTTGCTGCTACTACTATAGTTGTTGCCTACAGTTACAATAGAGGCGGTCGTAGTAGTGGTAGCTGTGGTAGCAGATGTAGCTGTAGTACCAATAGTAGTAGTAGTAGTAGTCATAGTAGTAGTAGTGTAGTTGTAATAGTAGTAGTAGTAGCAATAGTACAAGTAGTAGTAGTAGTACTAATAATAGTAGTACTAATAATAGCAGTAGCACTGATTTTCAAAGTAGCAGCAGTGTTAGTAGGAGTAGCAGTAGTAGCAGTAATAGTAGTGGGAGAAGTATTAGTAGAAGCAGTAGTATTAGTAGTAGTAGAAGAAATAGTTTAGCAGTAGTGGTAGTACAAGCAGAAGTAGTTACAGAAGTAGTAGTTCTAGTACTAGAACTTTGAGTAGTCACAGTAGTAGTAGTGCTTGTGGTATTAGTAGAAGCAATATTAGTAGTTGTAGTAGTAGTAGAAGTAAAGTAGTAGTAGGAGTAGTAGTTGCAGTAATAGTAGCACCAGTAGTAGAAGCAGTAGTAGTAGAAGTAAGAGGAGTAGTAGAAGCAATAGAAGTAGTTGTAGTAGAAGTAGTATTAGTAGGAGAAGTAGAAGTAGTTGTAGTAGTAGTAGAAATAGTAGTCATAGTAGTTGTAGCAGTAGTAGTCATAGTAGTAGTAGTAGTAGTAGCAGTAGTAGTAGTAGAAGTAGTAGTAGGTTTTGTAGTAGTTGTTGTAGCAGTAATCGTAGTAGTAGTAATAGCAGTAGTGGTAGCAGCCGTAGTAGAAGTAGAAGCAGTAGCAGCAGTAGTAGTAGTATCATCAGTAGTAGTAGTAGAAGAGGTAATAGCAACAATCGTAGGGATAGTATTAGTAGTACTAGTCGAAGCAGTAGCAGGTGGAGTAGTAGTAGTAGTAGCTGAAAGAATAGAAGCTATTGGAGCACTAGTAGTAGTAGGTGTGATCGTAATTGTTGGAGCAGTAGTAGCAGCAGTAGAAATATAAGTAGTTGTAGTAGCAGTAGAAATAGGAGTATCAGTAGTAGCAGTAGTTGGAGAAGTAGTAGTTGTAGTAGTAGCGGTAGTGGTAGTAATAGTAGCAATAGTAGTAGTAGTAGCAGGAGTAGTAGTAGTTGGAGTAGTGTTACTAGTAGTAGTAGTAGTAGCAGTCATAGTAGGAGTAGTAGTTGTAGCAGCAGTCATAGTAGGAGTAGTAGCAATTGTAGAAGGAGCAGTAGCAATAGTAGTAGGAGTGGCACTTGTAGTTGCAGTGGTAGAAGTGGTAGTAATGGCAGTAGTAGTTGGAGTATCATTAGTAAAAATAATAGTAGTTGTAGTAGTAGTAGCAGGAGTAGTTGTAATAATAGGCGTTGTAGTAGAGGAAATAGTACCAGCAGTTATAGTAGTTGAAGCAGTAGTAGTAGTAGCTACAGTAGTTGTAGCTACAGTAGTTGTAGTAGTAGTAGCAGCAGCAATAGTAGTCGTTGATGTAGCAATAATTGTAGCAGAAGTTGTAGTAGGAGGAGAAGTAGTTGTAGTTGTAGCAGCAGCAGTAGTAGTAGTCATTGATGTAGCAATAGTTGTAGCAGTAGTAGTATTAGTTGTTGTAGTAGTAGTAGTAGTAGTAGTAGTAGTAGAAATAATAGTCATAGTAATAGTAGTAGCAGTAGTAATCTTAGTAGTATTAGTTGTTGTTGTTGTAGTAGTAGTAGTAGTAGTAGTAGTAGTAATAGTAGCAGTGGTAGTAGTAGTAGCAGCAGCAATAATAGTAGTAGCAGACGTAGTAGTAGTTGTTGTTGTAGCAATAGTCGTAGTAGTAGTAGTAGTAGTGGTAGCAGCCGTAGTAGTAGTAGAAGTAGTAGCAATATCAGTAGTTATATCAGTAGTAGTAGCTGAAGTAGTAATAGCAATAGTAGTAGGCGCTGCATTAGTAGTAGTAGTAGTGGTAGTAGTAGTAGAAGCAGTAAAAGCAGTTGTGGCACTAATAGAAGTAGGAGTGGTAGTAGTAGTATGAGCAGTAGTAGCCATAGTATGAGTTTGCTATAGCAGTGGTAGAAATATAAGTAGTTGTAGTAGCAATTGTAGTGGGTGTAGTAGTAGTAGTTGGAGTAGTAGCAGTAGTAGTAATTGCGGTGGTAGCTAGAATAGTAGCAGCAGCAGTAGTGGTGGCAATAGTTGTAGTATTTGGAGTAGTATTTGCGGTAGTGGTAGTAGTAGCAGTCGTAGTTGTAATAGCAGTAGTAGGAGGAGCAGTAGCAATAGTAGTTGAAGTTCCAGTTGTAGTTGGAGTATCATTAGTGAAAATAATAGCAGTTGTAACAGTAGTAGCAGGAGTAGTTGTTGTAATAGTGGGCGTAGGAGTAGAGGAAATAATAGCAATAGTTATAGTAATAGGAACAGTAGTGGTAGTACTAGTAGCAACAGCAGTAGTTATAGTAGTGTTGGTTGTAGTTGTTTTAGGAATGGTAGTAGTAGTATTAGTAGTAGTAGCAGTAGTAGTAGTTGTTATTGCAATTGTAGCAGTGGTAGTAGCAGCAGGAGTAGCAGTTGTAATGGTAGCAGTAGTCATAGAAGTTGGAGAAGTAGAAGTAGTTGTAGTAGTAGTAGTAGCAACAACAGTAGAAGTAGTTATAGTAGTAGTAAAAGTAGTAGTAGCAGAAATAGTAGTAGCAGTAATAGTAGTAGTAGTAATAGTAGTAGTTGTAGGAGTAGTAGTTGTAATATTATTATAAGTAGTAGTAGCTTGACTAGTAGTAGTAATAGCAATAGCAGAAGTGGCAGCAGGGCGAGTAGTAGTAGTTGTAATAGTAGTGACAGTAGTAGCAAGGATAGTAGTAGTAGTCATAGTAACAATAGCAACAACAACAACAGTAGTAGTAGTAGTAGTAGTAGTAGTAGGGTAAGTAGTAGTAGAATTAGTAGCAGTAGTAGTTGTTGCAGTAGTACTTAGAGATGAAGTAGTAGTTGTAGCAGCAGTAATTGCAGCAATAGTAGTAGCAGTAGTCATAGTGCTACTAGTAGCATTGGTAATAGTACCATTAGTAGTAGTAGAAGAACTAGTTGTTGTAGTAGTAATAGTAATAGTAGTAGGAGTAGTATTAGTAGCAGCAGTAGCAGCAGCAGTAGTAGTTATAGTAATAGTAGAAGTAGTAGTAGTTGCAGTAGTAGTAGTTGTTGTTGTTGTAGTAGTAGCAATAGCAGTTGCAGCCTTTGTGCTAGTAATAGTAGTAGTTGTTGTCATGGTAGCAATAGTAGCAGTAGTAGTAGTAGCAGTAGTGGTAGTTATAGCGGTGGTACTAATAGTAGTAGAAGAAGTTATAGTGGATGTAGTAGGAGTAGTAGTAGTAGTAGTAGTAGAAGTTATAGTAGAATTAGTAGTAGCGGTAGTGGTCATATCAGTAGTAATCGTAGTAGTATAAGTTATAGTAGAAGTAATAGTAGTATAAGAAGCAGCAGTAGTAGTAGTACGAGTAATAGTTGTAGCAGTAGTAGAAGAAGAAGTAGTAGTAGTAGTATTACTAGCAGTAGTAGTAGCAGTAGTAGTAGTAGCAGGAGTAGTAGAAGTAGTAGTAGTATTAATACTAGTAGTAGCAGTAGTAATAGTGGTAGGAGTAATAGTTGTTGCAGTAGTAGCAGTAGAAGTAGCAGAAGTAGTAGCAGTAGTACTAGCAGAAGTAGTAGTAGAAGAAGCATTAGTAGTTGTAGGAGCAGTAGAACCATTAGTAGAAGCAATAGTTGTAATATTACTAGTGGCTGAAGGAATATTTGTAGTTGCGGTAGTATGAGGAGTAGCAGTAGCAGCAGCAATAGTAGTTGCAGTCGAAGGAGTAGCAGTGTAGTAGCAATAATAGCAGTAGCATTAGTAGTAGTATTATGAGAAATGGTAATAGTATCAGTAGCAACAACAATAATAGCAGCATTAGTAGTAGTAGTAGCAGCAACAACAACAGTAGCAGTAGTAGTGGTGGTAGGAATAGTCGCAGTAGTATGAATAGCCATGGTAGTAGTAGTAGTTGTTGTTGTTATAGTAGTAAAAGTCGTAGTATTAGCAGTAGTAAAAGTCATAATAGTTGCAGTAGTAGTTATAGTAGTGCTTGTAGTAGTAAAAGTAGTAGTAGTTACAGTAGCAGTAGAAGCATTAGTAGAAGCAGTAGTAGAAATAGTAGTAGTAGCAGAAGTAATATTTGCAGTAGTGGCTGCAGTAGTAGTAATATTATTAATAGTAGCGAAAGTAGCGAAAGTAGTAGCTGCAGCGGCAGTAGTTGTAGCAGCAGTGGAAGGAGTAGCATTGTAGTAGTAGTAGTAGCAGTAGCATTGGTAGTAGTAGTAGGACAAATAGTAGTAGCATTAGTAGCAACAAAAACAACAACAACATTAGTAGTAGAAGTGGAAGTACTAGTAGTCGTAGTCGCAGCAGTTGTAGAAGTGGAAGTAGTAGTAACAATAATAGTAGTATTAGTAGAAGATGAAGTAGTAGCAGTAGTAGTAACAGTAGTAGTAGCAGTAGCAGTAGTTGTTGTAGCAGATGTAGTAGTAGCAGTAGTAGAAGTAGTGCTAGTAGTTGTAGAAGAAGTAGTAGCTGTATTAGTAGTTGTAGTAGTCATTAGAGTAGTAGTCTTAGCAGTAGTAGTCGCAGTTGTAGTTGTTGCAGTAGCAGCAATAGCAATAGCAGTAGTAGCAGTAGTAGTATTAGAAATAGTTGTCGTAGTAGCAGTAGTAGCATTAGGAGTAGTTGCAGTAGTAGTAGTGGTGGAAGTAGCAGCAGCAGTAGTAGCAGAGTAGTAGCAACTATAGTAATAGAAGTCATAGTAGCAGTAGTAATAGTAGTAGGAGAAGTAGTAGTAGCAGCAGTAGCAGTAGCAGAAGTAGCAGCAGTAGCAATAGTAGAGGTAGCAGTAGGAGTAGCAGTTGTAGTAGCAATAGTAGTAGTTGTGCTAGTAGCAGTAGCAGCAGCAGTAATAGTAGTAGGTGAAGTAGTGGAAGTTATATTATAGGAGAACTAGTAGTAGTAGTTATGATAGTAGTACTAGTAGTAGCAATAGTTGTAAAAGTAATTGTAGTAGTTACAGTAGCAATAGTAGTAGTAGTAGCAGTAGCAGTAGTAATAGTAGTAGTAGAAGCATGAGTAGCTACATTAGTTGTGAAAGTAGAAGTAGTAGTAGCAATAGTTGCAGTAGTAGCAATAGTATTAGTAATAGTGCTAGCAGTAGCAGCAGCAGAAGTTGCAGCAACAATAGCAGCAGTAGTAGTAGAAGCAACAGCAGTG
>RXID01017249.1:0-10374 GCA_005019695.1 Trichopus zeylanicus subsp. travancoricus
AAACTTTCAAGGATTTATTTATAAAAATTAAAGATTTTAGGAATTTATTTATGAAAATAAAATTTTAATGGGATTTATTTGCAAACCCTAATTTTTGCGAGGGGTTGATTCGCAATTTCAGAATTTTAAAGGATTTTTTCACAAAAAATTTTGTCCCTAAGACTTATTTATAAGAAAAGTCCTATTAAGGATCAATTTGTAAAGATGTATTTAATTAAGAGACCGATTTGTAAAGATTTTATATTTCGTATTTTGATTTAGATATTTAATGAATTTTACGTCTGATTTTTGTCCACATATATAGCTCAATTAACTCTTTTTAGTTTAAGTTCAAATTTCTCGATAATTTAGGTCTAAATTAAATTTAATTTTCGGTCAAATTTGATTATAATTTAGGTTCAATTGAAATTCATGTTTAGATCATAATTTAGTAAAATTCAACTATATATTTTAATTATATTTTAATTAAATTTAATTTTTGATCAAAATTGACTTAAATAGATAGCGGCTAGAATTTCATCAAGTCAAAAAATACACTAGCAGCTATTAGTATGCCGATGATGTTATAACCAAATGTGCATGTGTCATTCAATCTAATTCTGGGGGATGTCTTTCTAGAGAGATCTATGGCAGTAATGACATCCACCAAGTTGCTCCTTATGAGAGCAGCGTCGGTCGCTTTGAGTGCAATATTTGTTCTCGCACCTATCGCGACCCCAACATCTGACCAATGTTGGAGAGTGATTTATTCCATCTCTAACCATTGCAACTGCAAAACCAAAAATCTGGAATGGTAGAAGTAGAGTAATTTGTTAGTGCCTTTGCATAATGATAACCAAGCTTGAATACACAATCATGAATGCAGTGGGAAGTGCGGCAAAATAATGTGAATATGTGATACAGTTTGACCATTTGAAAACAATACAGTTTTGTTCGAGTTTCTGTGATAAGCTTTTCATTCAAAAACCAAAAAAATGTTCTTTTTCTGATTATTGAAACATATAGATTCATTTGAAGAAAGATAAAACACAAATATATAGGAATAAAGGTCACTGTTTGACGTTATGCAAGTCTTGAAATATGTCGCGAATATATTAACCAGTCCGCGATTCTATTTGTGATTCCGTTACAGGAAAGTTGTCATGCTCCTTATACAAGATGTGAAATTTGTACCTGCAATTCCTTCCCTTTCTAAGCTTTTCGGTGAGGTTTAGCCTCAGCAATAATGGTGGTGATCCCAACCTTTTTGGCAATTACATTTGCTGTACTCGAGTTATGACCTATGACTATAATGCTCTTCACCTTTATGGACTCGAGGATAGATATTGTTAATCATATGGTCTTATAAATTATTTATTAATTTAATTTTAATTAAATTTGATTATGTAATTCAGATCAGATAATTTTAAAATATAGTGAGTGACTCAAATTTAACTATTTAGTTAAATATTTAGATGATAATGGATAATAATATAGATAGAGGTAAATTTTTATTTGTGTGATCAATTATATATTCTATAATGGGTCGAAATGCTTTATAATAGAATCAGTATCTGGTCTTATTTTAAAATTACTTGATTAAAGGAGGATAGAATTTATGAACTTGAATCCAATTTAAAACTTAGATTTAAATTTATTTATTAAGATTATTTGGTTATTGAAATTTTTTGTAATTTTATTGACTTTGTTTGTAATTTATAAACCCTCAAGAGATTTTTTTAAAAAAAGCTTTAATATTTGCTTTTAAGTTAGTGAAGAGTAGAGAATGAAATTTTCATTTTGTTTTCTCTTCGAGCCAAACCTTGAGCCCGTGAATTTCAATTTTAATTTTTTTTCCCACCATTTTAACTCTTTATCAGCAAAGAGTGACCTAAACTGAAGGTGAATTAGCTAAAATTCATACGAAAATATTTCAAAATTTCATCAATTGATTTTTCCGTAAGGCATGTAAATTTATTTTATATAGTTTTGTATCATTTTTACTTGTAGGTCTTGTATCAAAGAATAAAAATGGAATTCACAACTAGTATTAGAGCCTATCTTTGATGTCCCATGAGAAATTAAGACATGGTTTGGTTTTAATTGATTTCTCGTATTTCTAATTTAGAAAAATCGAGTTTTTATTTTAAGTTTTACCTCAAAATTATTTTTGTTAATTTATTGACATTGATGATATTATTAGTTGTATGAAATTCAAAATAAAATTCTGAAATTTTAATTTTTGGTAGATTTTTATTGAATCGGTTGAGTTTTTGAAATTTTCGAAATTTAAAATTTTGCAAGTGTTTTTATGCAAAATTGAATTCACTTGCATCCAATTTGAATTGCAATTGTAATTAGCAATTCCCTAAGCATGTTTATGATAGCCAGAATTTGATTATGATTATTCCTGATAATAAAAATTTAAGCATAATGATCTTGAATATTTATGAGTTAAAATGGCCAAATATTTTTCAAAGAGTTTTGAAGTTATTTAATTTATAAATATTATTATTCTATATTTAATTTAACTCTAGTTAATTTAACCCAAAGATTAAGTTGGTGAAAAGAAAAAATAAATATAGAATGTTGTGAGAATTTATTTGTAACAATAAAAGAAAATCAAAGCGGGCTTTTATTATTTGTTATGATTGTTGTGATTTTTTGGGTGAGATGTCGTGATTTATATTATTCTCTCAAGAGGACAATGTAATTCTAATTTCAATGTTGATGATTATTTATGAGATATTGTGATATATGTTAGTTTGCTAGACACAATATAATCCCTATTAGAATTTAATGAAATCATGGATTATTTATTATTAAAATGCTATGGAATCTAATAGTTAGCTCTTCAAGGTTAAAATCTTGAATGAATCAAATTATTCGACTTGGAGAAGTGAACAAAAAGCTTATTTGGTATTTAAAGGTTTTGACATTGCTGATACTCCTAAATCGCCGATTGGGTCTAGCTAATATGAGAGGTCTTAGTTTGAAAAATGACACAAAATAGATAAATTAGTAAAATTGATAATCAAACGAATAATTTTTGAAACTATTTGTGCTAGTTTGCCAAATAATTATTCTGCCAAAGAATTATCTAAGAGTATTCATGACAAGTTTGTTGGGTCCTCCAAAGTCAAAAAATTGTCTTTGACTTGCAAGTTCCACAACATAAATTGATTAAGGGAATATTTGAGAACATATCTTGACAATATTTTTAATTGCACATGAGTTGAAAAGTTTTTAAATCTTAATGATGAATATGTCACATACTACATAGTAGACCTATTATCTGCATCCTTTGAGGATTTTATTATTAATTATAATACACATGATCGCCATTAGATGATGGATGAATTGCTAAATCAATGTATCTTAAAGGAAGAAAGAAAAAGTTGTTAAAGTTGAACTTGTTAAGATTGAATTCGCAAATATGGTTAAGAACAAGTAGAAATTTAATCCTCAATTCAGAAAAATTGTCAAGAAGCAAACTTGGAAGAAGAAATTTGTAAAGAAAGATGATGTAAAAGAAAAGGCACCTGCTCAATCGGATAAAAAGTTTTATTTTTATTATAGAAAAAGGGAATTCCGTAAAAAGACTGTTACAAGTTAAAATTTTTGTGGGGAAATAAATAAGGTAAATTAAAGTGTTTGGTTTGTTCTGAATCAAATTATATTAATATTTCTCTTGATACATGAATTATGACTCGATATCATCGATACATATTTCAACTGTTATGTAGGGTTTTCTAGATTTCATAAAACCAAATGATCTGGAGAGGTATGTATTCATTGGGAATAATGAGCGAAATAAGGTAATTGGTGTTGAGATGTACTCTCTGGTTCTCCATGGTGGTCATACGATTGTGTTGTAAAATATAGTTTTTGCAATAACTATCAGGTGCAATCTATATTAGTCTCTAGATTTATAGAAGCTAGTTATTCTTTTGTTTTTGTATAGACTATGTCTCTTTAATATATGACAGTGTTGTTGTTGCTATTAGTGTTACATCTGATGGTCTACATAAATTGCATATAAAATTGGAACTTGACTCTCTAGTTTAATATTATAATATTGATTATAGACATATATCTTCTTGTGATATAAATATATAGTTCGATAAAAATTCTTCTCATTTGTGTTACTGTCGTTTAGGTCATATTAGTAAAAGTAGATTAAAGAGACTCTACTATCATAGGATTTTATAGAATATGAATTTTGATGATTTTGCTATCTATGTAGATTGCATTAAGTGTACGATAACAAGGGCATCATTTACAAAAGTATCAAGCTTTGATAATTTATTGGACTTGATCCATACAAATGTTTATGATTTGAATAGGGTTACTATTCGAAATAGCTAAAAGTATTTTGTAATATTTATTGATGATTTTTTTAATTTGGATATGTGTATTTACTACACAAAAAGTTGGATATATTTGAAATATTTAAAGTATATAAGAATAAAGTTGAAAATCAAGTGGACAAAAAGATCAAAGTCATCATATCAGATAGAGGAGGTGAGTACACTTCAAATTTTTTCTGAAATTTTTCACAAGAATATGGGATTATTGCAAATACAACTATTTTAGGAAATGCAGAGTAAAATGGAGCAATAGAAAGGAGAAATAGAACAATGATGGATATAGAACGTTGCATGCCAATTTACAGTAAATTACAAGATTTCTTGTCAGGTGAAGCACTGAAAATGTCTACATATATTTTAAATAGAGTATTATCCAAATATGTTCCTAAAACTTCTTTTGAACTATGGTTTGATAGAAAATCTGATCTTAATCATCTCAAGATTTGGGGTTATGATATAAAAGCTAAAATTACTGAACTTGGTGTACCAAAAACTACAACTCGTAGTTTGAGTTATAAATTTGTTAGTTTTCCTTATAGGTCTAAAGGTTATAGATTGTATAATTCAGTTCAAGGTTCTATATTAAATAGAGAACATCTATCATAGGAAGTAAGAAAAAAGATTTCAGTTAAAGATGAGTCAGATAAGGTCAAATAAAATAAAGCACTAATGGTTGTGCTAAGTCAGTTGAATGAAAGACCCAAAGAGTTCGTAAGTTAGTTATATCAGATGACTACATATTTAGAGAAAATTAGAGATTTGTACACTCATAGTTTAAATCATCCAGAGGAGGTACCTATGTCATCAATTATAGTTAATGATGATTCACTATGTTTTTTAGAGGCCATGAGTAGTGAGGATACAAGATTTTGGATTAATGCAATGATTGAAGAAATTGACTCAATGTAGAAAAATAAATTTTGGTCTCTTGTGTAAGCTCCTAAAAATTATAAAATAATTAACTATAAATACATTTATAAGACAAAATTGAAAGATAATGGAGAGGTTGACAAATAAAAAGTAAAGTTAGTTGCTAAAGGTTGTACTCAGAGAGAAAGGATTGGCTATGATGAAACTTTTTCTCCAAACTCTAGAAAAGATTCATTTAAAATCTTTATAATATTGGTTGTACATTATGATTATGAACGTATTCAAATGGATATTAAAATAGCATTTTTGAGTGAAATTTTTAAAGAAAAATTTATATGATTCAATTATAAGGGTTCATTAGGAAAGGTGATAGAAGCAAAACTCTACATATTGCATAAATCTATTTATGATTTGAAACAAGTATCTCGACAATGATATTTTAAATTTCATGAGGCAATTACAAAATTAGGCTTTTCAAGAGAATGTAACTAATAATTATGTATACTTAAAGGTTAGTTGGTGATAAAGTTCAAATATTAATGCTTTATGTTGATGATATCTTATTGGTTGATAATGAACTAAATTCTCTTAGAGAGACTAAAAAGATTATATCTATAGTTTTTGAGGTGAAGAATCATGGCAATGCTTTATATATCTTGAGTTTTAGAATATATGCAGATAGAAAGCGTCGATCGCTTGAGTTTTCTCAGGAGATACTATATCGCTAAAATTTTTTAAAGATATGGTATAGATAATTACAAGCCTTGAGAATTACCTATAGTCAAAAGTGATAAGCTTAATCTTCAATAATATCTTCGAAATAAGCTTGAAAGACTAGAGTATGGGATCAATTTTGATGGCCTGGGATAGTAGAGACCCTAGAAGCGACCTCAAATTATAAATCAGAATTTATTTTGATTTGAAAATACTATTAGGTGTTATGGGAATATTGGCTTCAATAGATGTAAGCACCTATTATTAATTATCCTAACAATTATTAGAAACCTCCTAAAGTAAGGAACCTAGTTAATAAAATAAAGACAAAAAAGAAGAAAGATTTAATTTATTTTAAGAAAGGATACAATGCTTAAGTAAAGGTATACCCTCACTTAACAATGAATTTCAACATGAGATTATAGAAAATATGAAAGGAATAAAGATAGAGGAAGAAGAAGGGAGTGGAGAAGAAGCTTTGATGTGTGCTGCTATCTCGCTCTCCCTATATCGGACCACATGGCGTTTGATGTAAATCAACTTGGTCTTTAAGACATCAGCAATAACTTTGTTTGAGTTAGAGTATTTTCATTATCCAATAAGGTATTAGTGATAACTCCATTGATCTTAAAGTGTTTTTATATCCAATAAGACATAGGTGATAACTTTGTTATTTGAAGTGTTTCATAGCCAATAAGGCATAGGCGATAATTATTTTTAGTTTGATAGCATCACCAACAACTTATAAGGTTAAGTATAACTTTGAGAATCATGTCATTAACTACTTTTAGGATCGACTAGTTTAAAGAAGCACATCGTCAACGCTTCTAATATTGACTAGCATGAAGGATATATTGCCAATTACTTCTGGGGTTGGCTAGCTTCAAATGGTGCATCATCAACTACTTTTGGGGTTGACTATCTTGTAGGGTGTGTCATCAACTACTTGTGGGGTTGACTAGCTTGAAGCGTGTTTCATTAACTGCTTTTGAAGTTGACTAGCTTGAAGACTACGTCATCAACTATTTGTAGGATTGACTAGCTTGAAAGATGCATCATCAACTACTTGTGAGGTTGACTAATTTGAAGGATGCACCATCAACTGATTCTGGGATTGACTAGCTTGAAGGATGCATCATCAACTACTTGTGAGGTTGACTAGCTTGAAGGATGCATTATTAACTACTTCTAGAGTTGATTAGCTTGAAAGCTATATCATCAAGTATTTGTAGGGTTGACTAGCTTGAAGGATGCATCATCAACTACTTGTGGAGTTGACTAGCTTGAAGGATACATTATTAACTACTTGTGGGGTTGACTAGCTTGAAGGATATGTCATCAATTGCTTATGAGATTGACTAGCTTAAAAAGTACATCATCAACTACTTCTGCAGCTGACTAGCTTAAATGGTGTGCCATCAACTGCTTCTGGAATTGACTCATTTGAAGGATACATTATCAACTACTTGTGAGGTTGACTAGCTTGAAAAGTATGTCATCAATTGCTTTTAGGATTGACTAGCTTAATAAGTGTGTTGTCAACTGCTTGTAGGATTGACTTGCTTGTAGAGTATGTCATCAACTACTTCTGGGGTTGACTAGTTTAATGGGCACATTGTCAATTGCTTGAGAGATTGACTAGTTTGAAGTGTGGCTTTAAGTATGTTGTTGGTTGACTTAATTTGAACAAGGCATTATGGCTGACTGACTGACGAAAAAAGTTTGAGCCTACCTTAGTTTAGTTTGAATTGAAATATTGGCAATACTTTTGGATTGACTTAGCTTTCAAGTATGGTTGACGGCTTCTATAGCATACCCAATGAGACTTAGTTTTGACCTTATTTAGTTTTATTTGAATTAATTTTAATTCAAATCAAGATGATAATATTACTCTTTATTCATAATCTCGGAGTATTGCCGAAGATTCGGCACACCCAATGAGATTTGATTTGGCCCTAATTATTTATCTTGAGATGAGTTTGACCTTGTGTTGGATCTTTATAAAGTCCGGGTCTGCTAGACTTTGGCTCAAGTTCAAATCAATTTAATTCAACTTAATTTTAGTTCAGGCTTTGCCTGACTTGGTTCTGACTTGACTTTAAATTTAGTTTGATCTTGATTGACCCAACTTGAATTAGATTAGGGTCGGGTTTGAACTAATTTGATTTGAATTAACTCAACCTAGACTTTGAGTCTAGCTCAATTTGGGTTTAGTCCACTTGTTTGATAAATTTTAGTCTAATTGAGCCAACTTGGCCTTTAAATATTTATTTTAATTGAATTACTTCATATTAATTAATTTGATTTGAGGGTTTTTGGCTATTTATGATAATTTTAGGCAGATTCGTGACTTGGTCGTAAGTGTGCAAATCTGAGGACTAGCTTAAGTGTAAGCCCGAAAGTTAGCAGAGGTGTGAGTCCAAAGGCTAGTTAAAGTACTAGCTCAAAGGTTGGCTTAGTGCGAGCCTAAAAGTTGGTTAAATATAAACCTAATGTTTGGCTTAGGTGAGAGCCCAAAGGTTGGCTTAGATGCAACCCCGAAGACTGACTGAGTGTGAGACTAAAAGTTGACTTAGATGTGAACCTGAAGACTAGTTAAATGCGAGCCCGAAAGCTGGATGGATGCAAGCCTGAAGGCTGGCTAAATGCGATCCTAAAGGCTAGTTTGGATGCGAGCTTGAAAGATGGCTTGGATGTGAGCCCGAAGACTGATTAAGTGTGAACCTGTATGTGATCGTGAAGGCTGGCTTGGATGCGAGCCCAAAGGCTAGCTGAGTGAGAGCTCAAAGGCGGACTTAAGTGCAAGCCTGAAGACTAGCTAGGATATGAGCCCGAAGATTGGCTAAGTGCAAGTCCGAAGACTAGGTTAGTGCAAGCCCGAATGCTAGCTAAGTGTGATCCTGAAGGTTAGCTTAAGTGCGAGCCCGAAGGCTACCTAAGTGTAAGCTTGAAGGCTAGTTGAGATGCAAACTCAAATATTGACTAATTGCAAGATTGAAAGTTGAAGTGTTCGAGCCAGATAATTAGCTTGGATGTGAGCCCAAAAACTAGCTTGGATGAGAGCTTGGAGGCTGGCTAAGTGTCATCCTAAAGGCTGACTGAGTGTGAGCCCGAAGACTAGTTTGGTGTGGGCCCTAAGGTTGGCTAACTGCAAACCTGAAAGTTGGCTTGGGTGTGAGCTCGAAGGCTAGCTTATATGAGAGCCTAAATGTTGGCTAAGTGGGAACCCAAAGAGTGGCTTGGATGCTAGCCCGAAGGTTAACTAAGTGCGAGCCTGAAGACTGATTTAAATACAAGCCCAAAGACTAATTGGGTGTGATGAAGATTCGGCATCTTCAAGGGGGCATAAGAGACCGTAGTAGTATCAAAGGTTCACCATCTTCATCACCATCTTTGAGGGCGCGGATGACTACAGTGAGGTCATAGGGTTGCTATCTTATTATCATCTTCAAACGGCCACGAGTGGCTGTAGTGAAGTTATGGGTGTCGAAGGTCAAGACGAGTGAAATTTTATCTTTTTTTTGGAGTGGAGGGTGTGGGAGCGGGCAATAATCCTTTTTTCTATTTTTTTTATTTTTATTTCTTCTTCCCTTGCTCTCGTGCCTCTCTCCTCTTTTCTTCTTCGTGGGCTCTGCCGAGCCAAGGTGGCCCAACTTCTTGACATAGGACATTCGAAGGAAGTTCAGAAATGTCAAAATAAGCTAATTCAGAAGTCAATGAGGCATAAAAAATGATCTGATTCACTCTTTTATTTAAGGGGTAATTATGTACACCCCGCCCCCCCGCCCCCCCCGCCCCACCCCCCACCCCCCTACCCGAAAAAAAGTAGGCCTAATTACCCCACAACCCCCCCCGGTAATTTCCAAAATTACCCACACCACCCGTCCCTTTCAAAATATTTACCGACGCAACACCCTGATTGTTATTTAATCAAAATTTTTCCAAAAAATTCCAAGTTTACTCTCCATTATTTTTACAATTATCCCCCTAAAAAATTATTTTCTCACTCTCATTCTTTCTCCCAAAACATTTACAAATAAGCCATTGAAATATTTTTATTTATAAAAAAATTTAACTATTTATAAACGAGCGGCGAGAGCGCCGGCGTGGGAGGGTGAGGGCGCCGGCACGCGGGCGAGGGCGAGGGTGCCAGTTAGCGGCGAGGGCGCTGGTGAGGGTGAGGGCACCGACGCGCAGGCGAGGGGTCTATTTGTAAAATTTAGTTTTAAAATAAATAAAATTTGAACTTATTTATAAATAAAAATATTCAAGAGGTCTAATTTTAAATGTATAAATATTAAAAAAGTAATTTTAAATTTTAAGTTTTAAAACCTTCAATGTCTTTTTTGTAAAATTTTATTTAAAACATGATAACAATTTTAGACTTATTTATAAATAAAAATATTCATGGAGTCTATTTGTAAATGTACAACATGAAAGT
>RXID01017251.1:0-12522 GCA_005019695.1 Trichopus zeylanicus subsp. travancoricus
CAGTAGTTGTTATTGTAATAGTCATAGCAATAGTAGCAGCAAGAGTAGCAGTAGCAGTAGTTGTTGTTGTTGTAATAGTAGTAGTAATAGTAGAAATAGTAGTATTAGTAGTAGTATCAGCAATAGTAGTAGTCGTAGTATTAGTAGTAGTAGTAATAATAGCAGCAGCAGCAGCAGCAGTAGTAGTACTAGTAGTAGATATAGTAGTAGTTGCAATAGTAGTTGTAGTCGTACCAGTAGTAAACTAGGAGTAGGAGTAGTTGTACCAGCAATATTAGTAGTTGTAATAGGAAAATTTGTAGCAATTGAATTAGTGGTAGTAACAGTCATAGTAGTGGGAGTAGAATTAGTTGTAGTAGGAGTAGTAAGAGTAGTAGTAGTAGTCATAGGGGCAGTAGTAGCTTTGATAGTAGTAATTGTAGTAGTGGGAGTAGTAGTAGTTGTAGTAGCAGTTGTATTAGTATTAGTAGTAGTTGTTGGAGTACTAGTAATTCTAGTATTAGTTGTTGTAGCAGTAGAATAGTAGCAGTAGCAGTAGTAGTAGTAGTACTCGTCATAGTATTAGAAGTAGCAGGAGTAGTTGTAGTCGTTATAGTAGTAGTAGAAGTACTAGCCATAATAGTAGAATAGTAGTAGAAGCAGTAGTAGCAGTAGTACTAGTGCAAGTAGCGATTGTAGTAGTAGTAGTAGTAGTAGTGGTAGTAGTAGTAGTAATAGTAGTAGTAGGAGTAGTAGTAGTAGTAGCAGTTGTATTACTGGTAATGTAGTGGCAGTACAGTAGTAGTAGAAGTTGTAGTAGTGGTAGTAGTAGTAGGAGGAGGAGGAGGAGGAGGAGCAGCAGCAGCAGCAATAGTATTAGTAGTACTAGTCTTAGCTGTAGTAGTAGCAGTTGTCACAGCAGTACTATAGTAGGTGTGTTTGGTGTTGTAGTATTAGTATGACATGTAGTAGTAGTACTAGTAGTAGTAGGATAATAGTAGTAGTTGGAGTAGTCATAATAGAAGTACAAAAAGTAGCAAGGGTAGTAGTTGTAGTAGTAGTAGTAGTAGGAGTGTAGTGGTTAAAGTAGTAGTTGGAGTACTAGTTAGAGAAGTCGTTGTACTGTTAGGAGGAGTAGTAGTAGTAGTACTAGTAGCAATACAAGTAGCAGTATAAGTAGTAGGAGTATTAGTATTAGTTGTAGTGGCACTGGTAGTAGTCATGTTAGTATTAGTAGTAGTAGTCGCAGTAGAAGTAGGAGTAGTAATAGTGGCAATTATACTAATAGTAGAAGTAGTAGTAGTATTAGCAGTAGTGGTAGTAGTTGTAGTAGTAGTAGTAGTTGTTGTTGTAGTAGTAGTAATTGTTGTTGTTTTTGTTGTAGCAATCGTAGTAGTAGTTGGAGTAGTAGTAGTACTTGTGGCCATTGGAGTAGTAAAAGTAGTAGTAGTTGTAGTTATTATAGTTGTAGTTGTAGTAGTAGCAACAATAGTAGTAGCAATACTAGCAATAGCAGCTGTAGTTGTAGTAGTAGTTGTACTAGTAGTAGTAGTCATAGTAGTAGTAGTAGTCGTAGTTGTAGTAGTAATAGTAGTAGCAGTTGTAGTAGCAGTAGTAATGGTAGTAGTAGTAGTAATTGCAGTAGCAATAGCAGTAGTAGTAGTAGGAATGATAAGAGTAGTAGTAGCAGTAGTCGTAGTAGTAGTAATGCTAGTAGTAGTAACAGTAATAGAAGGAGTATTAGGATTAGTAGTAGCATTAATTGAGGTAGCAGTAATAGTAGTTGTAGGAGTATTTGTGGGGTGTGGGAGTAGGAGTAGTAGTAGGGGTAGTAGTAGTTGGAGTAGTAGTCGTAGTGTTACTATTAGCAGTAGTAGTACCAATAACAGCAGTAGTGGTGGTAGCAATTGTAGTATTAGCAGTATAAGTAGTAGTAGTTGTAATAGTGCTACATCTAATCCAACTCGTACTTATGCTACTACTACTCCTACTCATACTACTACTAATAACTCCACTTCTACTTCTACTGCTACTATTACTACTACTTTTACACCTGTTTTCGCTCTTGCTACTGCTACTTCTACTACTACTGTTCCTACTAGAGCTAATCCTACACCTATTGTTGTTGTTGCTGCTACTACAACTTGTACTACTGCTAATGCTATTGCTGCTACATCTACTACTACTCCTACTACTACGACTAATACTACTACAACTACTAGTCTTCGTACTACTTGTCTTACTACTACTACTACTAGTAATACGGCTGCTACTACTGCTACTGCTACAACTATAACTACTAAAATAATAACAACTACTTTGATACTACTAATACTCTATGGCTTCTATTACTACTACTTCTAATAATAGTACAACTACAACTACTTGTATGACTACTACTACTACTACTACTCCTCCTCCTCCTCCTCCTCCTCCTCCTACAACTACTACTACCACTATTCTTATTACTACTACTACTACAACTACGATTACTACTATTCCTACTGCTACTATACTACTCCTACAACTAGTACTCTAGCTACTACTTTTGCGACTAGTACTGCTGCTCCAACTCATAGTACTGCTGTTATTACAATTACTACTAATACTACTGCAACAACTACTACTAATACTACTATTACCACTACTACAACAACAACTACTACTACTACCACCACAACTAGAACTATTACTCATACTATTATTGCTACAACAACTACTACAACTATTACTACTATAACTCCTTCTGCTACTGCTACTACTGACACTATTACTAGTCTTATTACGACCACTAGTACTACTACTACAACAACTACTGCTATTGCTGCTTCAGCCACTACTACATCTACTGCTAGTACAATTGCAACTAACAGTACTCCTACTATTGCTACAACTAGTACTACTACTACTACTAATTCTACTATTACAACATTTCTTGCACCTACTCCTACTTCTACTACTTCAACAACTACCACTGGTACAACTACGGATACTACTACTCCTACTCCAACTCCCATTAATAATACTACTACTACCACTATTACCCTTACTCCAACAACTACTACTCCAACTACGACGACTACTACTACTACTACTGTTATTACTATTTTTGCTACTAGTACTACTACTATTACTACTAGTACTCCAATTACAACTACAATTACTACTACTCCAATTGCTATTGCAACTCCTACTTCTACTACTACTAGTACTACCACTACTAATACTAATTCTAATAGTCCTACCACGAACGCTGCTACTACTACTGCTACTACTACTTTTCTAACCACTACTACTCATTTGACTACTTGCACTCCTACTTTTTCTAGTACTACTATCACTACTTTTGCTGCTCCTTTTACTACTACTGCTGCTGCTGCTGCTGCTACTACTACTACTACTATGACTGCTACAACAACAATAACAACAACTACTACTACTGCTGCTGCTACTTCTTCTACAACCGCTACTACTACTACGATTGGTACAACTACTATTCTAACTACTACTATAACTCCTACTACTACTACAACTCCTCATTCTCCTCCTCCTCCTACTACTACTATTGCTACTCCTATTACTACTACTATTGCTTCTTCTACTACGGCTACTCCTATTACTACTATGACTACTACTATTACACCTGCTACTACTACTACTACTACTATTACTACTAGTACTACTACTACTATAACAACTAGCACTACTACTCATTCAACTACTACTCCATTGCGACTACTACTAATGCTACAACTACTGCTACTAGTAGTAGTGATAGTTGTAGAAGTTGTTGGAGTGCTAGGAGTAGCAGGTAGTCATAGAAGTTGTAGGAGTGTTAGGAGTTATTGTAGCAATAGTAGTAGCAGTAGTAGTAGTAGCAGTGGTAGTAGTACAAGTAGTAGGAGTGTTAGTATTAGTAGTAGTAGTAATAGTACTAGTAGTAGTTTTAGTATTAGTAGCAGTAGTAGGATTAGTAGCTGTAGCAATTATACTAGTAGTAGGAGTAGTAGTCGTAGAAGTAGTAGTAGTAGTAGCAGCAATTGTACTAGTAATAGGAGTAGTAGCCATAGAAGTAGTAGTAGTAGTAGCTATTCTTGTGGTAGTAGTAGCAGTAGTGGTAGTATTACTAGCGTTGAAGTAGGAGTAGAAGCAGGAGTTGTAGTAGTCAAAGTAGTACTAGTAGGAGTAGTCAAAATAATAGTAGTAGTAGTAGTAGTAGCGTTAGCAGCAAAAGTAGTAGTAGCAGCAGCAGTAGTAATAGTAGTAGTAGTAGCCGCATGAGTAGCTATAGTAGTAGTAGTTGTAGTAGTAGTAGTAGTAGGAGGAGGAGGAGGAGGAGGAGGAGGAGAAGCAATAGTAGTAGTAGCAGAAGTTGTATTAGTTGTAGCGATAGTAATAGTCGTATTAGTTGTGGTCAAATAAGTAGTGAAAGTTGTATGAGTTGTAATAGTAGTAGTAGTAGTGGTAGTAATATTAGAAGGAGTAGGAATAGTCGCAGTAGCAGTAGTAAAAGTAGCAGTAGTAGTAGTGGTAGAACGATTGGTAGGCATAGTAACAGTAGCAAGAGGAGTAGTAGTAGTAGTAGTAGTAATAGTAAAAGTAGTTGGAGTAGTTGTAGTAGCAGCAGTCATAGTAGCAGAAGTAGAAACAGTAGTAGTAGTTTCAAGTGAAGTAGTGGTGGTAGTAGTAGTACAAGTAGCAACAGTAGTAGTAGTAGTAGTAGTAATAGTAGCAGTAGTAGAAGTAGTAGTAGTAGTAGCGATTGTAGTGGTTCGCAGTTGAAGTAGCGATAAAAGTTGTAGAGTATTAGTAGTAGTAATAGTAGTGGTATTAGTTGTAGTAGTAGTTGCAGTAGTAGTAATAATAATAGTAGTAGTATTAGGAGTTGCAGTCGTAGTGGCAGTAGTACTAGTAGTCATAATCGCAACAGTAGTAGTAGTATTAGGAGGAGGAGTAGTAGTAGTGGTAGTAGTAGTAGCACTAGGTGTAGGAGTAGTAGGAGGAGGAGGAGTAGTAGTAGTAGTGGTGGTGGTGGTGGTGGTGGTGGTTGCAGTAGTGGTATCTGTAGTAGCAGCAGTAGTAGCTGTAGTAGCAGTAGTAGTATTAGTAGCAATAGTAGTAGTAGTAGAGGTAGCAGTAGCAGCAATAACACTAGTAGAAGTGGTAGAAGATGTAGTCGTAGTAGTAATAGTAGAAGCGATAGTAGTAGCAACAAAAGTAATACCAGTAGTGCTTGTAATGGTTGTGGTAGATGCAGTAGCATTAGTAGTGTAGTAGTAGCAGTAGCAATAATTATTGTAGTAGGTGAAGTAGTGGTAGTTCTAGTAGAAGCAGCAACAACTACAACAGTAGGCGCAATAGTTGCACTGGCAGTAGAATTATTATTAGTAGTAGTAGTAGTAGTCGTAGTAATAGCAATATAGTACTAGTAGTAGTAGCAGTTGTAATAGTAGTAATAATTGTAGTAGGAGTAGTTGTATTAGTTGTAGTAGTAATAGTATTTGCAACAACAGCAACAATAGTAGTAGTTGTAGTAGCAACTGTAGCAGCAGTAGCTGCAGCAGTAGAAGTGGTAGTAGTAGTAGTTGTTGTGGTACTAGTCATAGTAGTAGAAACTGTAGCAGTATTAGTAGCAGCAGTTGTAGTGGGTGAAGTAGTGAGAGTAGTAGTAGTAGTAGTCATAGCAGCGATAGCAATTGTAGTAGTAATGGAAGCCAGCACAGTAGTAGTAGCTGTAGTAATAGAAGCTGGAGCTGTAGTAGTAGTAGTAGCAGCAGCTAAAGCAATAGTAGTAGTAGTAGTAATAGTAAAAGGAGGAGGAGTAGTAGTAATAATAGAAGTAGTAGTGGTAGGAGGAGGAGGCGTAGTAGTAGTAGTAGTATTAGTACTGGTAGTAGTAGTAGTAGTACTAGTACTAATACTAGTACTAGTAGTAGTATTAATAGCAACAACAGTAGTAGTAGCAGTAGTAGTAGCAGTTGTAGTAGAAGTAATAGCAGTAGAAACAATAGTTGTAGCAGTAGTAGGAGTGTAAGGAGTAATAGTAGTAATAGTAGTAGTAGGCGGAGTATTACGATTAGTAGACGTATTAGTTGCAATAGCAATAATAGTAGTAGTAAGAGCAGTAGTGGCAGTCGGTGTTGGAGTAGTTGTAGTAGTAGTAGTTGTTGTTGTACTAATAGTAATATAGTTGTAGAAATAATAGTAGTAATAATAGTACTAATAGGAGTTGTAGTATTAGTAACAGCAGTAGTAGCTGCAGTAATAGCAGCAGCAGTAGTTGTAGTAGGAGTGCTAGAAGTAGTAGCAGTAGTAATAGTAGTAGTAGTAGCAGCAGTAGTCGGAGTATTAGGATTAGTAGTAGTACTAGTAACAATAGCGATGATACTATTAGTTGGGGTAGTAGTGGTAGTCTATGTAGGAGTGGGATTGGGAGTAGTAGTAGTAGTGTTAATGTTAGTAGTAGTAGTACCCATAGTAGTTGTAGTAGCAATAGTAGTTGTCGTAGCTATAGTAGCAGTAGTAACAGTAATAGTAATATTAGTAGTAGTAGTAGTAAGAGTAGTAGTAGGAGTAGTAGTAGTAGTAGAAACAGTAGTGGTAGTACTCCTACTAGTAGTAGTAGTATTAGTGGTGGAAGTAGTAGTAGTAGTTGTACCAGTTGTAGTGGTAGCAGCAGTTGGATTAGTAGTAGCAATAGTAGAAGTTGTAGAAGTAGCAATAGTAGTAGTTGTAGTAGTAGTAGTAGTAGTATTAGTAGGAGTTGTAGTAGGAGTATTAGTTGGAGTTGTAGTTGTTGGAGTACTGGTGGTAGCAGTTGTTGTAGCAGTAGTAGTACATGTAGTCATAATAGTAGTAGTAGTTGTTGTTGTTGTTGTAACGGTAGTAGTAGGTGTAGTAGTTGTAGTATTAGTAATAGCAGTTCTAGTGGGAATAGCACTAGCTGTTGGAGTAGTAGTCGTAGTACTAGTAGAAGTAGTAGTAATAGCAGTAATGCTAGTATTAGTAGTAGTAGTACTATTAGGAGTTGTAATAGTAGGAGTAGTTATAGTTGTAGTAGTAGTTGCAGCAGGAGTTGTAGTAAGACATGTAGTTGTAATAGTAGTAGTAGTAGTAGTCGTAATAGTAGTAGTCATAGTAGTCGTAGTAGTAGTAGCAATAGTAACATGAGTAGTAGTAGTTATAGTTGTGGTACTTACTATAGCAGCAGCAATACTATTATTAGTGTTAGTGGTTGTATTAGTAGCAATAGTAGTAGTATTAGTAGTAGTAGTAGTAGTAGTAGTAGTCATTATTGTTGTTGATGTTGTTGTAATATTAGTAGTAGTAGCATTAGGAGTTGGGAGTATGAATAGTAATAGTAGTAGTAGTTCTTGTAGGAGTAGTAGTATTAGAAGTAGTAGTAGTAGGAGTGGTAGTTGTAGTTGTAATAGTAGTCGTAGTGGTAGTATTTGTAGCAGTAGCAATAGGAGTTGGAGTTGGTGTAGGAATAGTTGTAGTCGTAGTAGTTGTAGCAGTAGGCGTAGTAGTAGTAGTTATTGTTGTAGTAGCAGTAGTAGCAGTTGTAGCTGTCGTAGGAGAATTAGTAATAGTAGAAGTTTTAGTAGTAGGAGAAGTAGTAGTAGTGGCAGTAGCTATGATAGTAATAGCTATATTTGTAGTACCAGCAGTAGTAGTTGTATCAGAATTTATAGCAATAGCAGTAATAGTAGTAGCAATAGTAATGGTAGTAGCTTTAGTAGCAGTAGTAGTAATGGTTGTAGTAGTAGCTGTTGCAATAGTAGTAGTAGTAGTAGTAGTAGTTGTTGTTGTTGTAGTAGCTGTAGTTGTAGCAGTAGTTGCAGTAAGAACAATAATAGTTGGAGGAGATGTAGTAGTAGTAGTTGTTATTGTTGTAGGAGTAGTAGTTATAGTAGTAGTATTTATAGTAGTAGCACTAGTGTTAGCAATTGTAGTAATAGTAGAATTAGCAGTAGTAATACCTGTATAAGCAGCAGTAGCAGAAGTAGTAGTAATAGTAGTAATAGAAGTGACAGTAGTTGTAGTAGTAGCGATTGTATAAGTAATAGTAGTGGCAGTAGCAGCAGTAGCAATTGTTGCGGTAGTAGTAGCAGCAATAGTAGTAGTAGCAGTAGTAGTGGAATTAACAACAATAGTAGCCGTAATAGTAGCAATAGTAGTAGTAGTGAAAGTAGCAGCAGCAGCAACAGCAGTAGTGGTAGTAGAAGCAGTAGACATGGTTCTAGTAGCAACAGTAGTAGTAGTAGCCGCAGCAGTAGAATTGCTACTACTACTCCAACTTCTACTTGTGCTACTTCTACACCTATTCCTACTCTTGCTACTACTACAATTAATCCTGCTCCTACTATAGCTACTCCTAATCCTGTTGTTGTTGCAGCTGCTATTAACACTTCCAATAGTGTTACTGTTGCTACTGCAACTGTTACTTCAACAGCTACTCCTACTATGACTACTACTACTACTACTTGTCTTAGTATTACAAGTCTTACTACTACTTCCACCTCAACTACTACTACTACTACTGTTGTTGCTGCCATTAATATGTAGCTTACTACTACTCTACTGATTCTACTACTACCTCTACTACTAATACAAAGACAATTACAACTGCTTCTACGACTACTGCTACTACTACTGCAACTCCACTACTCCTACTCCTACTATTACTATTACTATTACTACTACTACTACCACCATTACTACTACTACTACTCCTCCTACTACTACGACAGCTACTACTACTACTCCTACAACAGCTACTCCTACTACTACTACTCCTGCTATTACTACTCCTACTTCAACTCGTACTACTACTACTCCAACTACTAATACTAAATTACTACGACTGCTGCTACTGTTGTTTCTATAACTTCTACTATAACTACTACAACAACTACTACTAATACTACTATTCCTACTACTGCTACTGCTACTACTACTACTCCAACTACAACTTTTACTCCTACTGCTATTGCTACGACGACTACAACAACTATTACTACTACTACAACTACTACAACTAGTGCTGTTACTACTACTACTGCTACTGCTACTGCAACTACAACTCCTTCCACTACTGCTAATTCTACTAGTACTACTACTTCTATTACCACCACTACTACGACCACTTTTACTACAATGACAACTACTACCGCTGTTACTACCACTACATCGACTGCTACTCCCACTACTACTTCTACTCCTACCACTATTGCTACTACTGCTACTACTGTAACTAGTACTACTACTCAACCTACTATTACTAATACTATTCCAACAACTACAACTCCAATTATGACGACGACGACTACTACTACTACTACTACTACTACTACTACTACTACTACTACTACTACTACTACTACTTCTAATACTACTGCCACAACTGCTACTACTGCTACCACTATTTCAACTACTACTATTCCTACTACTACTCCCACTCCAACTCCTATTACTACTGCTACTAGTACTTCAGCTACTAGTACTACAACAAATACTATTACCCCGATTACTACCATTACTTCTACTACTACTGCTACTTCAATTACTAGTACCACTCAAACTATTACTTATACTTCTACTACTGTTGCTGCTACGACTACTACGACTGTGAATGCCACTACAACTATAACAATAATAACTACTACTATTGCTGCCGCTGCTATTGCTACTACTACTACTATTAATACCACCATCACTACTACTAAAACAATTACTATTATTGCTACAACTACTACTACAACTACAACAACAACAACTACCACTACTACTAATACTACTACTACTACATCTATTACTACTACTTCTACTACTACTATTACTACTGCTGCTACTTCTACAACCACTACTACTACTACTTCTACTACTACTACGACTACAATTACTACTACTTGTACTACTACTATTGCTACTAGCACTACAACTAGAGTTACTGCTACTACTAGTACTACTACTACATCTACTACTACTGCTACTCCTGCTACAACTATGGATGCTACTACTACTAATCCTACTACTATAAATGCTAGTACACATGCTACGACTACTCCTACAACTGGTACTACTATAGCTACTACTACTACTTCTACTACTACTCCTAGAACAACTACTACTGCTGCTGCCATAGCTACTTCGACTACTACTTCTACAATAGCAACTATTGCTCCTAGTGCTACAGCTACTGCTACTAGTACTACTTCTACTCCTACTACTGCTTCTCGCACTGCTACTACCGCTACTACTACTACTGCTACTATTACTACTACTGCTAGTGCTACTACTAATACTACTACTGCTAGAGCTACTACTACTATTGTTACTACTACTACTACTACTATTAGTTCTACTATTGCTACTACTACTACTACAGCTTCTACATTTGCTGCTACTATTGCTACTTCTGCTACTACTGCTCCTTCTACAACTACTGCTACTACTACTACTACAACTATTTGTACTATTATTACTACCACAACTACTACTTCTGCTACTGTTGCAACTGCAACAAATACTACTACTACTACCGTTACTACGGCTTCTGTTACTATTACTAGCATTACTGCTACTACTACTACTACTACTACTATAACAAATAATACTACCCTCTTACCACTATGCCTACTACAACTATTGCTGTTGTCGCTGCTACTGCTACTACTACTACGCATCCTCCAACTGCTGTGACTACCACTACTGCTGGTACTACTACTACCACAACTTCTCCTACTGCTACTATTGCTACTACTACTGCAACTACACTTGCTACTACTACTGCTACTACTACTCCTATTGTTGTGGCTACTACTACTGCAACCGCTGTTCCTATTACAACAACAACAACTACTACTACTACTATTACAACATCTACTGCCACTTCTACTATTTCTCCTCTTACTACTACTAATGCTACTACTGCTGCTATGAATACTACTTCTACTACTATTGCTACTACTACTACTCTTACTACTTATACTACTACTACTAGTACTACTCCTACTACCACTGCTATTACAACTACTACTACAACTACTTCTACTATTGCAATGAATGCTACGACTGCTACTGTAACGACTGCTACTATTGCCACTACAAATACTACTACAACTACTGTTACTATAACTTCTACTACAACTGCTACTACCACAACAACTACTACTACTGCTTCAACGGCTACTGATGCTACTGTAACTATTATTACTACTACTACTTCTGCTACATCTGTTGCTACTGCTACTGCTACTACTGCTACTACTACTTTTACTACTACTGCTACTACTATTACTGGTACCACAATAACTACTACTATTTTTACTACAACTATTACAGCTACTATTACTAGTACCACCACTACAAGTACTACTAGTACTATAAATATTGCTACTACTTCTACTACTACTCTCACTAATACTACTACTACTGCTATTGCGGCAACTTGTGATGCTACAACGAGTATTAGTACTTCTGCTTCTCCAACAACAACTATTACTACTCCTACAACTAGTACTACTACTACTAGAATTGCTACACCTACTTCTATCACAACTACTACTACAACTTATTGTACTACTACAAAAACTACTACTACAACTATTACTACTACTACTACTACAACAAATTCAACTACAACTCATATTATTTCGCCGATTACTACTACTGTTGCAACTACTACTACAACTTATTGCACTACTACAAAAACTACTACTACTACTACTTCTACTACTACAACTACTACAACAAATTCAACTACAACTCATATTATTTCGCCGGCTACTACTACTACTGCAACTAATACTACCTCCTCTACTACTACCGGTACAGCTGCTGCTACTACTACTACTACTACTACTACTACTACTACTACTACTACTACTACTACTGTAACAACTGCGACTACTACTGTTACTACAATTGCCGCTCCTACTACTACTATTGCAGCTACAACTACTCCTACACCAACTAAAACTACTACTACTACTACTACTACTAGATCTATTAATACTACTACTACTACCCCTCCTCCTCCTCCTCCTACTACTGCTATTGCAACAACAACTACTACTAGTACAATTACGCCTATTACAACAACTATAAATACTAGTACTATTACTACTACTGTTGCTACTACTACTACTAATACTACTTCCCCTACTTTTAGTACTACTACTACCACAACTACTGATGCTGCTACTACTAATACTAATACTACTTCTCCTACTACTAATAGTACTACTACAACTACTACTGCTAACATTGCTATTGTTACTGCCACTACTACTAGTACTATTGCTACTACTACTTCTATGCTACTGCTACTACTACTGCTACCTCTACTACTATTACTGCTACTAGTTTACTATGACTACTACTTATGCTACCTCTACTACTATTATTCCTACTACTTTCACTATGACAACTACTAGTACTACCTCAACTACTACTACAGCTCCTATTACTACTACTACTATGAGTGGTACTACTCTTACAACTACCACTATTACTACTACTGCTTTTGCTGCTGCTACT
>RXID01017253.1:0-18844 GCA_005019695.1 Trichopus zeylanicus subsp. travancoricus
TACAACTAATACTACTACTATTACGACAACAACTGCTACTAATGCTACTATTGCTAATGCTGCTACTACCACTACTACTACTATAGCTGATACTATTGCTACTACTACTACAGCTAATATTACTACTGCGAGAACAACTGATACAACTACTGCTACAACTACCGCTACTGCTACTATTACTACTATTGCTACTACCATTACTGCTAGTACCATGTCTACTACTACTACTCCTTCTACTACCACACTACTACTACTCCAACTACTACTCCTCTTACGGCTACTGCTACTATTACTTCTCCTATGAGTAATATAACTACCACATCTACTACTACTACAACTACTCCAACTACTATTGCTACTGCTACTATTAATACTACTACTACTAGTATAACCACAACTACTACTCTATGACTTTGACAACAACTACTCCTACTACTACTTCAACTACTACTAACACAACTACTACTATTAGTACTACTGCTACCGCTACTACCACTGCTACTGCTGTTGGTACTACTACTACAACTATTGCTACTACGATGACAATTGCTACTACCACTACTACTACAACTACTAAATCTACTACTGCTAATACTATTACTACAACTACTACTTGCTGCTACTACTATTGCCACTTCTGCAATTGATACTGCTACCACGATTGCTACTTCAAATAATGTCGTAGCCACTTCTGCTACTCCTACTACTACTACAAGAACAACTACTATTACTACTATGACTACTACTACTACTACCGCTACTACTACTGCTACAACTACTGCAATTGATATAATTGCTACTGCTACTACCACTACTACTGCTTATACTACTACTATTACTACTACACTACAACTACTCCTACTACTACTCCTCTTAAAACTACTGCAAGTATGACTTCCCCAACTACTAATACAATGACCACTTCCACCACTATTGCTACTACTACACTTCCTGATTCTCCCACTACTAATTTTGTTACTTCTATCACTAACACTACTACAACAACAACAACTACTACTACTGCGACTACTACTTCTATTGGCACTAGTACAACTACTGCTTCCATTGCTACTGCCACAACTTTTGCTACTACTATTATACTACCACTACTACTACTTTGCTTCTGCTACTACTACTACTGCTACTATTACTACTACCACTAAATCTACTACTACTACTACGACTACTAGTAATACTACTACTACTACCACTACTACTACTACAACTGCTACAACTATTGCTACTACTACTACTACTACAACTACTACTACTACAACTTCTACAATTGCCGTTATGGCCACTATGACTGCTACTGCTACGACCACAACTACAACTACTTCTACTTGTGCTGCTACTACAACTCTAACAACTACAACAACTACTACTACCACCACTACTATTTTTACTACTAGTACTACTCCAAGCACTGCTTTTAGTACTACTGCTGCTACTGCTACTGCTATTGCTACTACTGCTACTGCTACTACTACTACTACTACTACTACTACTATAACTACTACAACTGCTTCCACTACTACTACTATTGCTACTAATACTACAACTACTACTGCTACTACTACTAATATCATTAGTACTTCTATTCCTACTACTACTGCTGCTACTACTACTACTGCTGCTTCTACTTCTACTACTACAACAACTACTACTACTACTACTACTTCTACTACTACTGCTTTTGCTAGTACTACTACTACTAATAATACTATTACTACTAATATGACTACTACTACACCTACTACTAGTAGTATTACTAGTGGCAATAGTAGTACTAGTAGTACTACTGCAACCACCACCACCACCACCACCATTACTACTACTACTTATACGGCCACACCTAGTGCTACTTCTACTAATACTGCTACCACTACTACTTCTAGTACTACTACTAGTGCTACTCCTACTGCTACTACTAGTGCTACTACTACTGTTGTTACTGCAACTGCTGCTGCTGCTCCTGATGCTGTTGTAGCTCTTAGACCAACTACTACTACTACTCCTACTATTCCTAATACTACTATTACTATAGCTACTACTACTACTACACCTACTGCTGCTACTACTACTAATACAAAAACTACTGCTACTCCAACTACTACTTCTACTACTACTACGATAACTACTTCTTCTACTACTACTGCTACTACTACTACTACCATTACTAATACAACTACAACAATAACAACAACTGCAACTACTACTCCTCCTCCAACTACTTGTACTACTATTACTTCTAGTACAACTACTGCCACTCCTACTACTACCTTTACTGCTACTCCTACTCCAATTCCTTCTCCTACTACTATACCTACTACAACTTCTTCTAATATTATTTCTGCAATAACTACTACTCCTACTGCTGCAACTACCACTACTGTTGCAACTACTTCTATGAAAACCACTCCTATTCCTACTGCTAATACTACTAATACTACTATTACTAGTACTACTACTGCCACTACTACTACTAGTACTCCTACTGCCACTACTACTGCAACAATAACTACTACTAGTACTAATACTTCCACTACTATAATGCGTGCTACTACTACTACTACAACTACTACAACTACGACTACTACTTCTACTACTACTAATCCTGGTACTACAACTACTATTCCAGCTACAACTTCTGCTAATACTTCTACTAGAATTACTACTACTACTATAATAACTACTACTACTACTACTACTCCTCCTACTATAGCAAATATTACTATTGTAAATACTTCTTCCACTACTACTCCTCCTATTCCTGCTAATAATATTACTACTATTACTATTACCATAACTACTACTACTGCTACTACTACTTCTACTACTACTACTACTACTACTAGTACTACTACTTCTACTCCTACTACTCCTACTACTACTACTACTATGATGACTATAACTACTGCTGCTGCTACTACCACTACTACTTCCAGAAATACTACTACTACTACTACTACTACTACTACTACTACTGCTGCTGCTGCTGCTACTACTACTACTACAACAACAACAACAATAACTATTGCTTCAACTACTACAACTACTACTACTGCCTCAACTACTACAACTATTACTTCTGTGACAACACAACTACTACAAAAACTACTACTAGCACTCCTACTGCTCTTGCAACTACTAGTATATGGTAGTAGTGGCCCATACAGTAGAGTAGGAGTAGCAGGGTAGCAATACTCGCTGTAGTAGTCGTAAGTATATAGTAGTAGTAGTAGTAACTGTAGTCGTAGTAGTAGCAGTAGTCATAGTATGGCATAGTAATAGTAGCAGCAGCCGCAAGTAGTAGTAGTTGTTGTTATTGTTGTTATTGTTGTAGTAGTAGTAGCAGTAGTTGTAGTAGTAGTAGTAGTAGCAGTAGTAGTAGTAGTAGTAGCAACAACAACAGCAATAGTAGTAGTAGTAGCATAATTAGTAGTAGCACTGGTGGTAGTAGGAGAAGTGGTAGTAGTAGGAGAAGTAGTAGTAGTTGTTATAATAGGACAAGCTGCAGTAGTAGTATCTATCGCAGTAGTATTAGGAGTCATAGTAGTAATCGTAGGAGTAGTAGTATTAGTAGTAGTTGCAGTAGTAGTAGAATTAGCAGTATTAGTTGCTACTTCGACTACTACTTTCGTGGCTACTATTACTACTACTGGTACTACTACCGCAGTTACTACTACTATTACTACAGCCCCAACTACTACTTCTACTACTGCTATTACTACTACTACTATTACTGCTACTGCTACTACTACTGCTACTACTACAATAACTATTACTGCTACTGCTACTATACTACTACTAGTACTACTACCCCTATGACTACTACTTGTATTACTACAGGCATTTCTACTTCGGCTTCTACTACTCCTCTTACAAGTACTACTACTACTACTTCTACTGCTGCTTCTGCTACTCCTACTACTTCTCCTACGACTGCTACTAATGTAACTACTACTGCTACTAATTCTGTTACTACTACTACTAGTGCTACTGCTACTACTTCTGCTACTACTGCTACTACTACTATTATTGCTACCATTTCTATTACTTCTACAATGACTACTATTACAAATGCTAATAGAACTACTATAATGTATATTACAATTACAACTACTACTGCTACTACTATTATTACCGCTATAACTGCCACTATGACTATGACTAGTACTTCTACTTCTGCTGCTCCTATTGTTGCTGCTTTAGCTACTACTGTAATTACCACTACTACTGCTACTACAACTACTACTTCAACTGATACTACCACTACTACTAAAAGTGCAACTGCAACTTCAACTACTACTACTACTTCTCCTACTACTACAACTTATACTACTGCTACTACTACTACAATAGCTACTGCTACTATGACTACTACTACTGCTACTTCTACTGCAGTAGCTATAACTACCGCTACTCTAACTAATACTTCAATAATTCCTACTACTATTACTTTTACTACTACTGCGGCACCTACTACTACTAATAGTACTACTACTACCATAAACTACTATTGCTACAACTGCTACTACTACGATTGTGTTATACTCCTACAACTACTTCCACTATTACGTCTACAACTAAAAATATTACTACGATCGCCACTACAACAACAACTACTACTACTACTATGACTATTACTACGACTAGTACTACAACTACTAATCCTGCTACTACTAGAACAATTCCTACCACTGTTGTTGTTGTTGTTGCTGCTGCTACTAATGATACTACCCCTCCTGCTACTTCTACTACAACTACTGCTATAACTACCATTGCTGCTTTACTACTGTGACTACTTTTGTTACTACTACTAGTAGTACTACTGCTACTACATCTGCTACTACTATTCTTGCTGCAACTATTGCAACTACTGCTACTACTAAAACAAGTACTACCAGTACAATAACAACTGCTACTACTACTATCACTACTACAACTGCTACAGCAACTACTCTTAGTACTACTATTGCTATAATTGCTTCAACTGCTACTGCTACTACTACTACTACTGTTGCTTCAACTACTACCACTGCTACTGCAACAACTACAACTACTACTGCTACTACTAGCAGTTCCGCTACTACTCTTGCTACTACTACTGCTACTACTACTACTTGTAGTAATGCTGCTAATACTGCTACTAATACTACTACTACTACTACAACTACCACTCCTACTAATACCACTGCTGCTACAACTAGTATTACTATTAATACTACTACTAATACTACTACTACTTCTGCAACTACAACTATGACTGCTACTACTACAACTTCTGCTACTACTGCTACTGCAACTACAACTACTTCTGCTACTACTGCTACAATAGCTACCACTACTACGACGGTGACTATTATTATTAAAACAACTATAACTAATACCACTACTACTACTCCTCCGACTACTACTACCACCACCACCACCACCACTACTACTAACAATACTAATACAGCCGTTGTTGCTCCAACTACAACTACTATCACTACTACTACTACTACTAGTACTGCTACTACTACTACTACTTCAGCTATTGTAGCTATTACTACTGCTTTCACTATTACGGCTACTACTACTACTTCTCTAGCTACGATTACTGCAACTACTACTGGTACTATTGCTACTACTATAACTTCCACTATGACTACTACAACTACTATTGCTACTACTACTATTACTATCACTACTACTACTACTACTATAACTACTACTACTGCTATTGCAGAAGTTGATGCTACTGGTACTGCTACTACTAATACTACTATGTCTACCACTACTGCTATGATTACTACTACTATGAATACTACTACTACGAATACTACTATTACTAGCACTACTATTTCTACTACTACTGTTCCAGCTGCTTCTACTACTACTGCTACTATTATCACCATACTACTGCTCTACTTCTACCACTACTACTACTATGGCTACTAATACTTTTTCTACAACTATTACTATTATTGGTACTACTACTTTTGCTATTAATACTACTTTGGCTGCTACAACTGTTGCTGCTGCTACAGCTGCAGTAGCTGCTACTATTACTACTACTACTACTATTACCGCAACTGCTAATACTACTACTACTGCTGCAACTACTGCTATTGCTGCTACCGCTACTACTACTATACCTGCTTCTCCAAATACTATGCCCACTTCTTCTCCTACAGCTACAACTGCTACTACTACTACTGCTTATGTTGGTACTACTACGATTTCTCCACCTACTATACTACTACTACCACTACTACGACTATCGTTATTATTACTACAACTACTATTGCTACTACTACTACTACTACCGCTACTACTACTACAACCACCACCACTACTGCTATAATAACTACTGCTACTATTGCTACTGTGCTATTTCAACTACTACTTCTATAAATACTACTATGAATACTACTACTACTACCACTACTGCGACTATTATTGTGGCCACTACTACTACAACTACTACTGCTATTACACTTCTACCACTTCAACAGTTACAACTACTGCTACTACTACTACCACTACTACTACTAATACTATTACTACTACTAATACAACTACTTCTGCGACTAAATCAACTGCTGCTATTACTTCTACTATTACTCCTAATACTACTATAGCTTCTAGTATTACCACTACAACATCTACTACTTCTATTACTACACCTACTACTACTGCTACTACTACAACTACGACTCCAATTACTACTATACGTACTACTACTAATCAAACTGCTACTACTCCTACTACTAAACCTACTTTGACTACTACTACTACTTCAACTACTACTACTAACACTATTGCTACTACTACCACTAGTAACACAACAACAACAACTACTACTACTACTAACAACACTACTACTACCGCTGCTACAGCTACTACAACTAGTACAACTACTACTACTAACACTATTGCTACTACTACCACTAGTAACACAACAACAACAACTACTACTACTATTACCAACACTACTGCTACTGCTGCTACTGCTACTACAACTGGTACAACTACTATTACTACTACTACTACTACTACTACTACTACAACAACAACAACAACAATAACTATTACTACTACTACTACTACTACTACTACTACTACTACTACTACTACTACTTCTACTACTACTACTACTATTCCTTCTACTACCACTACTACTAATCCTACTATTGCTGCTGCTACTGCAACTCCTAATACTATGACTTTTACTATTACTTATATTACTACTACTACTACTACTACTACAATAACGACTACTACTACATCTACTGCTACTACTACATATACTATTACAACAACTACTACTGCTACTATTTTTGTTACCACAACTACTACTGCTTTTGCTGCTACTAGTAGTAATACTACTACTACTACTATTGCTGCTGCTACTACTACTATTGCCACTACTACTGTGGGAAGTATAGCTACCACTGACCCGTAGCAGGCGGAGCGTGGTGGGAAGTATAGTAGCTAATACAGGAAAGTAGAATCCTGTTGTACAGTACAGTAGCAGCTAGAGCAACGAAATAAGAAGTCAAAGCCTAGCAAGAGGACGAGCCTAGCCAAAGGACGAGCTACCAGCCTATGACAGCGACGTCTTTTGGAGTCTTCTGTAAAGGCTATGCCTCAGGATATAAAGGCTCGCCTAGGACAAGACTTCCCTTGGAGTCTTATGTAAAGGCTATAGGCCTACTCTAGTATAGGCTACTATTATGCTGATGTAAGCGCTTAGCTCATACCACCAGCTGATGTGAGCCCTTACATCACCGTGCCCTCTATATAAGGGGCACGCCTCCATTGTAAATGATCATCGAAAAATAATCCAAGTATCCAAGTATTGTAAGCATCGTGTGAATTTAGCAATAAGAATCCGAGAGTTTCTCCATATCTTCTCCTTATTTCTTGTTGCTACTTTCTTTCTTGAAAAGAGCTTCCGAGACCTCGAACACTTCGGCGAGCATCGCTGGCGTTAGGAAGGTCGATTTCATGGTATCAGAGCTAGCTAAAGATATGGCGGAGTAGAACCCCCAAGAGGTCAAGGTGCCAAGAGTGCGAGGTAAGGGTCGTACTTACCCAAATCCTGATCTTCACTACTGTGTTAAGATGTTGTGTTAAGAATTCATAAGTGCTATCTTTTTCCTTTGTGGTAATTTGCGGATTAGAATTAGGCATGGTTTTTACTGACTTGGTGAAGAGCTTTGTGTAAGGAAAAAGGACAGGTCCTAACTTGGCAGTGAAGGCGAGTGGCCGTGAGTAAGCCCAAGGGCACACCTGTATGATCTTGAAGCATTGCTTTAATCTAGTAAGGAATTGCCATGTGTAACCTAATACTGGAATTTATCCTTGGGAAAATTATGGTAACTGTGAACTTTTAGCCCATATGTCTGAAGCATGGGAAAAATCCATTCAGGAGGGGTATGAACGTTCCTGAACCTCTAGCCTTGAGTATCTTGACCTTGCTTTAGTAACAAAAGTTTCCACCAATCAACTAGCTTAGAACTTGTCTGTTATTTACTACAAAACCTGTATTGCATTAGAAGTTAACTTAAAGAATTTAAAACAACTCTTTAAACTGTATCAAGCAAGCACCGGAGTCGTTGAACAAGCCCTCAGAAGACAAAGGCTGCCAGAAGCCTAGGCAGCACCATGGAAATCCTAAGGGAATCCATCCTAAGGGAATCCATGCAGGGGATACACGCCCAGGGGCTTCTGTACCTCGGCCCATGGACTTCTTATCGGATGAAAGTGATGACTAGCAGGATGAGGTGGAGGACCCAAGAGGAACGGTTACTGCAGCACGAGATGATACTTCAGGATGAAGAAGCACAAAACAGCACCACCTGTCCTATCCAGAAAAGAGATAACTATCTCACGGAGGAGACAAATCTGCCCCCTCAGCAACTTGGCCTCCATTCCTCACGGGATGATAAAGAAGAGTCAGAAGTAAACAAGGAATCTGTACCTTCTTCAAAAGATAGTGAAGAGCATAACCTGCCAAATGAAGAGACAGAACCTCTAGGTGAAAAGGAGCCACCACAAGCGAAGCTAAGAAGGGAAGAACCAAGCATGACCAACTCTGAAGAGGTAACAAACCCCTGTGGTATGCTAAATCAAATGACTACGCTCTTTATGCTAGAAATTGAAGATAAGCACCAAAGCTGCCCTCGCTACGAAAGGGAATCACTACAGCAACTCCACTATGAGTAGTGCGAGCAGACGATTAAAGAGAAGCACGGCTACAACTCATGGTACGAAGAGGAGATTGCCCAGCTACAAGAAACGCCGCAAGATCCAAACACTGCAAATCTAAAGAAGGCCAGGAAAAAGAAGAGAGATACTCTTACACCTGCTATGACGAACCAAGAACTAGGAGGACCGAGAAAGGTCACAGAATCCGACATTCCAGATGGGGCTGTGTTTAACCCCCTTCCAGATAAAGGAGGCATCCATGCCTTTGGCAAGAAGGAGGAATGGGATACCCTAGGGGAACCCAGTGGTTAGTTTGATTATTATGTCCGATACTCACCACCCCCATCATTCTACTTGCCTTTTCCCAAGGCCAGCGAAGCTACTGGCTGGAATGATGATGAAGGATTGGCTAAAGGAAAGAAACCTGCCAACTCCTCTATAAACAATGAAGCAAATGCCCCGCAGGACAATACAGCAACAGAAGCTGAAATACTCCGTCTGGAGGAAGTCAGCCACGGAGAGGTCAAAGAGGGATATCAACCTCAGGTACCGTTGCCTGCCAAAAGCACCAATCTCCCAAGCAAACCTTCACAAACTAAAGTCCTTCAAGACAAGGAGGCATATCACCTTCGACCACAAGAAGAGAGGGATAAATGCCAGGGGAAGAAGCAGAGGAAAAAGAAAGTGCTGCATTGCTTCAACTTAAATGAAGAAACCTACAATCTGGCTGATGAGGTAATGCTTTTCCCTAACACAATGAATGAAAAGCCTTATGTCATGATTATCAAGAAGATTTTCCAAGACAAGGATGGGAAAATATGCTTTACTGGGCAATGGTTATATCGCCCGGAAGAAGCACGCCTGATTGATGGGAGTACAAGGAGATTCAGGGATACTAGGGAACTCTTTTATAGTTTCCACACTTATATAATCCCTATAGAATCTATCATGCACAAATGTGTAGTTCATTACATCCCACGAAACAAGCAGCTGCCACTCCGCACAAAGCATCCTGGATTCATTGTGCAGGAAATTTATGACCACACTCAGAAGATTCTAAAGGACCTAGTGACCAATGACTATGACATGAAAAAGCAATGTGAAATTGGGCTCCGGATCGAAAGCACAACAGCACTGCTGGACAAACACCCAGAAGCCTTCACCAATCCAGAAGCCTTCACCAGTCCAGAGGCCTTCACCAATCTCGCTAGCAGCTTGCAGAGCACTCACAACACTAAGGCGAGTCATCTACACTCCAACGCAGCAGTAAGCGGAACGATCAGCAGCACAGGAGAAGAAAACCGCCCAAGGAGTACATATTGCATGCACCAAACAATGCAAAAGGTGAAAACCCATTGCCCCAAATGCAAGCTTATACAGGAGCAACGGTATTATACAGCATGGTGTGAGGGAGAAATTGAGCGACTGATGAAAGAAGTCGAAGGGAGAGCACAGGAGTTAGAAGCAGACCTGCACAAACACTATAATGAAAAGGAAGAAAAATCAGCAGCAGGACCAGCGGAAGAACAAGAACATACCAATGTTCTATTCCAAGCAAGTGCAATAGACAGAGCAACCCAGCTCAACTTAGAACCAAGAATGGTAAACAACATACTCTACAGTATGCTTAATGTACTTGAAATACCACATCTTCCCAGGTTCCAAGTACAAGCAATACTAGACACAGGAGCTACCGCGTGCTGTATTGATGAAGCATCGGTACCACCTGAAGCACTGGCGCCAACTAATTGCATCATACAAGTCAACGGCGTCAACTCTCAACAAATGACGAACAGGAGACTCAAGCAGGGAAAGATGTACATTGGAGATAGCAGCTTCCAAATCCCCTGCACGTACAGTTTCCAAATGAAGCCAGGGAAAGGAATCCAATTCATTATGCGATGCAACTTCCTGCGAACTATGCATGGGGGAGTACGTATACAAGGTAATACGGTTACCTTTCATACTACCCCTGTGCAAGCGGAGAAGGCCACCGCTGTGAACAATCTGGAAGAGGCCCTCGGCACCCCACTGTCCGCCACTAACCCGTAGCAGACGAAGCGTGGTGGGAAGTATAGCTACCATTGTCCCGTAGCAGGCGGAGCGTGGTGGGAAGTATAGTAGCTAATACAGGAAAGTAGGTTCCTGTTGTACAGTACGTAGCAGCTACGCAATAAGAAGTCAAAGCCTAGCAAGAGGACGAGCCTAGCCAAAGGACAAGCTACCAGCCTATGAAAGCGACGTCTTTTGGAGTCTTCTGTAAAGGCTATGCCTTAGGATATAAAGGCTACACCTTAGGATAAGATATCTTTTGGAGTCTTCTGTAAAGGCTACGCCTTAGGATATAAAGGCTACGCCTAGGACAAGACTTCCCTTGGAGTCGTATGTAAAGGCTATAGGCCTACTCTAGTATAGGTAACTATTATGCTGATGTAAGCGCTTAGCTCATACCACCAGCTGATGTGAGCGCTTACATCATCGTGCCCTCTATATAAGGGGCACGCCTCCATTGTAAATGATCATCGAAAAAGAATCCAAGTATCTAAGTATTGTAAGCATCGTGTGATTACAATCAGAATCCGAGAGTTTCTCCATATCTTCTCCTTATTTCTTGTTGCTACTTTCCTCCTTGAAAAAGAGCTTCCGCGACCTCGAACACTTCGGCGAGCATCGCCGGCGTTAGGAAGGTCGATTTCAGGAAGTATAGTAGCTGGAAGTATAGCTACCACAGTCCCATAGCAGGCGGAGCGTGGTGGGAAGTATAGTAGCTAATACAGGAAAGTAGAATCCAGTTGTACAGTACGTAGCAGCAGAAGCTACGAAATAAGAAGTCAACGCCTAGCAAGAGGACGAGCCTAGCCAAAGGACGAGCTACCAGCCTATGACAGCGACGTCTTTTGGAGTCTTCTGTAAAGGCTATGCCTTAGGATATAAAGGCTACGCCTTAGGATAAGATCTCTTTTGGAGTCCTTTGTAAAGGCTACGCCTTAGGATAAAAAGGCTACGCCTAGGACAAGACTTCCCTTGGAGTCTTATGTAAAGGCTATAGGCCTACTCTAGTATAGGTTACTATTATGCTGATGTAAGCGCTTAGCTCATACCACCAGCTGATGTGAGCGCTTACATCACTGTGCCCTCTATATAAGGGGCACGCCTCCATTGTAAATGATCATCGAAAAATAATCCAAGTATCCAAGTATTGTATGCAATCGTGTGAAATAGCAATAAGAATCCGAGAGTTTCTCCATATCTTCTCCTTATTTCTTGTTGCTACTTTCTTTCTTGAAAAGAGCTTCCGCGACCTCGAAAACTTCGGCGAGCATCACCGGCGTTAGGAAGGTCGATTTCATGGTATCAGAGCTAGCTAAAGATATGGCAGAGTAGAACCCCCAAGAGGTCAAGGTGCCAAGAGTGCGAGGTAAGGGTCGTACTTACCCAAATCCTGATCTTCACTACTGTGTTAAGATGTTGTGTTTAGATTTCATAAGTGCTGTCTTTTTCCTTTGTGGTAATTTGCGGCTTAGAATTAAGCATGGTTTTTACTGACTGGGTGAAGAGCTGTGTGTAAGGAAAAAGGACAGGTCCTAACTTGGGAGTGAAGGCGAGTGGCCGTGAGTAAGTCCAAGGGCACACCTGTATGATCCTGAAGCATTGTTTTAATCTAGTGAGAATGCCATGTTAACCCTAATGGCTGGCATCATGCCTTGTGGAAAAAAGTATGGTAATGGAACTTTCGCCCAGATGGAAGATGGGAAAAAGCCATGCAGGAGGGGTCATGAAAATTCCCCGAACCTCTAGCCTTGATTTATCTTGACCTTGCTTTAGTAACCAAAGTTTCCACCAATCAACTAGCTTAGAACTTGTCTGTTATTTACCACAAAACCTGTATCGCATCAGAAGTTAACTTAAAGAACTTAAGACAACTTTTCGAACTGCATCAAGCTTGCACACAAGAGATCTGAGGCTCGAGGTTTCTCTGAAGACTTTAACAACTGCAGTCCTAGACAGCAAGCCCCTTTCAAAACAAGAGGCCCGAGGACTCATACTTGAGGACTCATACTTGAAAGCTGATGGCTTACTACCTGCCTACCCCACGGGAAGACTGCTACAATTGGTGTTATCAGGACCAGCAAAGCTACCAACAACCTTATGAGTACGAGTCTCCAGAGGAGGAGTACTTCACCAGAGCAGACAATTACCCTCTAACCTCTTCTTATTACAGGCCTTCTTACAGCACCAACTATGTGGAGATCCCTTTTAATGCGCAGTATCTACAAGAACTGCAAGAAGCAGAATGCAAAAGGGACCGTCACTCCTCTTTATCAACCCAAAGTCTGCACGGCTCCCTCGACCCACCTGAGCAGGAGAAAGCAGTCTGTGTTCTGGGAGAACTAGAAGGAGGGTATCGCCCTCAGGTAACGCTGCCTTACTTCCAAGGAAAATGTTCTCATTCTTGGCAGCATAATGACTTCGTGCAGCCACGAGAAGAAAAGTGCGTGTGTTGCAAGATTCAAACAATGCAGCAGGCAAGGATTCATTGCCCCAAATGCAAGGTTACTGCCTGTAACCTATGTGGACCCTATTACTTTAAAACAGCGGTCCCAGTTACACCAGCTCCACCAGAACCATTCCCTAACCAAGGGCTGATGCAAGAAAGGTGTGAATGGGAAATTGAACGGCTGGAGAAGGAGGTGGGCTACTACAAAGAAAGAGTCAAGGAATTAGAGCTAGGCGCAAGCCTGCAAGAAGACTCTGAGAAGTTTAAAGAAAAGGAAGCAGAAGCAAGCGAGGAACTGGAATACACCAGTATCCTACCACAGGAAAGTGTCTGCAAGACAACAGCTGAAGGAGAGGCTCAACCAAAGCCCGAACCAACTGGATGGGGAGACGAAGATAACGAGAAAGAGCTTAATGAGGAAGAACCAGCCAGCATACCTTCTGAAAGGCATGAGGAAGAAGGTAACACTTGTCCCCCTCATAGTGCTACTATTGCAGCAGGCATCGAAGAGGAAGTACCAGAGATGGAGTACCCTGCCCTGCAAAAACTAGCCGAAAGGCTATCTGGGAGGTTGTACACAAGTACATTAACCTCGGCAACAACTCCGAGCGGGCCATACATGGCCCCCACAGATGCTTCAATGGAACCAAGACCACCAGGTTACCCACCAGCGGCCAACACGACTCCAGCAATACCTAGAACAACAACAGAGTCTGGGCAGCGGAACCAAGGAAGTTTCCGAAGAGGCTTCCTCAATAAAATGTGGACCCTACTGCCCGCACAGCAGAACAAAGGAGCCCTCTCGATAAAACCCGAACAGCTCGGGCTATTTGAGGAGACTTTTGCAAGAAGGGAAACCATCACGAGGAACCATGTTGCTACGAAGGGATTCACTGATGCGCAAGACAAGATTGAATACATGGAAAACCTCCTAGGGGATAACAGCTTCAAGATCCCCTACATTTACAACTTCAAAATGGAGCTAGCATCGGTGGCCGTCACCGTAGAAGAGCTGGAGGAAGAAGAGAATATTGATATCCAGCAATCAGGGCTCAGTAGGGAGTCCTCCCTCCAATAATTTCAACCAGAAATGCCAAGAAGATCCTGCTACCTCCAAGGAGATGAGGAGGCATCCGATGACAGAAAGAATGACAAGAGGGTTGCTATCTTCGAGCAACTAAATGTTCCAGATAATTATGACTTGATATCTGTGCAGGAAGGAGAGGACCAGAGTGATTCAATATACAGCATCTCAGAAGGAGAGGATCCTTAGAACCTCCACAACTCCCTCCGCCCACTCATACAAAATGAAGTCATATGTGTTCTGCAGGAACCCGAAGAAGGATGCCAACCGCAGAAGGAAGAGTGCACTAGGCATACCAACGGGCAAAGCTCTCTTACGCCAACAACAAGTACTTCTCCCCTGGCACAAGAGGAGTACCCAGCAGAGCCCGTAGGAGAGGCGGTCCTAACCTCCGGAAGGGGCCCAGAGGAGAAACTACACTACCTCGCATTCAGGCTAGATGGAAGAACCTACCATCTTCATGATGAGGTACTACTAGCGCCCGAATCGTTATATGAAAATCCCTATGTAATCATTATCAAGGGGATTTTCCAAGACAAAGGAGGACAGGTGTCCCTCATAGGACAATGGCTTTACCGCCCAAAAGAAGCACTCACAGAAGATGGGAGTCCAAGAGAATCCAGGGATACATGGAAACTTTTCTATAGTTTCCATACTGAGGTAGTCCCTGCAGAAAGCGTCATGCACAACTGTGTGGTTCACCACATCTCACAGGGTGAGCAAGTACCAAGGCATACAGAGTACCCGGGATTCATCATACAAGAGTTCTACGACCACACCAACCTAATTCTCAAGGACATAGCATGTGCAGACTATGACAAGGAGCAGCAATCTGAAATCAAGCTGCTTATCAAGAAAACAAGGGAGCACCTGACAGGCTCCATGCAAGTTCGATGGCCAAAGGTATGCAACACAGAACCCACAGCCGGACGATGGTGGGCACCGACGCCAACATAGCTGCGGATCCTCAACAGCCTTTTCCGTCAAAGCGACAGGCCCCCTAGAAAGAAGCAAACACAGGACCTGACATGGACGCTACGACTACATGGACCAATCTCTGAAGACAACATCCACAAATGGTTCATCAACAAGAGAGCGCGCGTCAAGGAGAAGCAGGCCATCCCTACCGCTGTCCCGTAGCAGACGGAGCGTGATGGGAAGTATAGCTACCACTGTCCCGTAGCAAGCGGAGCGTGGTGGGAAGTATAGTAGCTGGAAGTATAGCTACCACTGTCCCATAGCAGGCGGAGCGTGGTGGGAAGTATAGTAGCTAATACAGGAAAGTAGAATCCTGTTGTACAGTATAGTAGTAGCTAGAGCTACGAAATAAGAAGTCAAAGCCTAGCAAGAGGACGAGCCTAGCCAAAGGATGAGCTACCAGCCTATGAAAGCGACGTCTTTTGGAGTCTTCTGTAAAGGCTATGCCTTAGGATATAAAGGCTACGCCTTAGGATAAGATATCTTTTGGAGTCTGTTGTAAAGGCTACGCCTTAGGATATAAAGGCTACGCCTAGGACAAGACTTCCCTTGGAGTCTTATGTAAAGGCTATAGGCCTACTCTAGTATAGGTTACTATTATGCTGATGTAAGTGCTTAGCTCATACCACCAGCTGATGTGAGCGCTTACATCACCGTGCCCTCTATATAAGGGGCACGCCTCCATTGTAAATGATCATCGAAAAATAATCCAAGTAGCCAAGTATTGTAAGCAATCGTGTGAAATAGCAGTAAGAATCCGAGAGTTTCTCCATATCTTCTCCTTATTTCTTGTTGCTACTTTCTTTCTTGAAAAGAGCTTCCGCGACCTCGAAAACTTCGGCGAGCATCGCCGGCGTTAGGAAGGTCGATTTCAATGGAGTCCTCCCTCCAAAAATTTCAACCAATAACGCCAAGAAGATCCTTCTTCCTCCCAAGAGATGAGGAGGCATCTAATGACAGAAGGAACGAAAAGAGGGTTGCTATCTTCGAGCAACTAAATGTTCCAGATAATTATGACTTAATATCTGTGCAGGAAGCAGAGGACCAGAGTAATACAATATGCAACATCTCAGAAGGGGAGGATCCTCAGAACCTCCACAACTCCCTCCGCCCACTCATACAAAATGAAGTCATAAATGTTCTACAGGACCTCGAAGAAGGATGCCAACCGCAAAAGGAAGGGTGCACTAGGCATACCAACGGGCAAAGCTCCATTACCCCAACAACAAGTACTTCTCCCCTGGCACAAGAGGAGTACCCAGCAAAGCCCATAGGAGAGGCGATCCTAACCTCCGGAAGGGGCCCAGAGGAGAAACTACACTACCTCGCATTCAGGCTAGATGGAGAAACCTACCATCTTCATGACGAGGTACTACTAGCGCCCGAATCGATATATGAACATCCCTATGTAATTATTATCAAGGGGTGCATCTGCTGGTACAAGGGCCTCTTCCAGATTGTCCACAGCTGTGGCCTTCTCCGCTTGCTCAGGGGTAGTATGAAAGGTAACCGCATTACCTTGTATACGTACTCCCCCATGCATAGTTCGCAGGAAGTTGCATCCAATAATGAATTGGATTTCATTCCCTGGCTTCATTTGGAAACTGTACGTGCAGGGGATTTGGAAGCTGCTATCTCCGATGTACAGCTTTCCCTGGAGACTTTAACAACTGCAGTCCCCTTTCAAAACAAGAGGCCCGAGGACTCGTACTTGAGGCGTTCAGGCAACAACCCCAGCAAAGAGAACCAGGCGACAGCCTTGAACGGCTGGACAAGCTTCTCCAACAGCACGAGAGGCGCACGCGAAGGCCTCAGGAGGCACGAGGCAAACTAAGGGTCTTTCGAAATCCTTATCAGATACTAGCTGAGGAAGTGCAAAAGCTTGGAGGCGATGGCCCCAGGAACCAACCCCCAGTTGGTTTACAAAGGGCTACCTATCCCAGCACCATCTCCGATGTGCGAAGATCAGATTCGGGGATACCGGAGGAGCCACAGGCACCTTCATACGGCTCAACAAATAACCAGGAGAATGGGTAGACTCCTGATGGGGAGAAACACCCCACAAGACACACTAGAGCAGCAGATCGATCCTCAGGTACAATTAAAACTATCAATGCAGGAGAGAGCTGCCATAGTCCCAGCGGAGGTTCTGTACCACTCCCGGAGGGACGACGTGCACCATCGGGTGTACACACATAGATCGGAGGAGGCAATCCTCTGTGTCGACAATGACCAGGTAGACCTCCCATTCATACAGGAGGAAAGCAACCATCAACTATGGCAAAGCGGGATGCAGTACATACACCTCGATGTGCTGCAACTTCGACTCCAGATCCTACACCGACAGGAGGTTGGTACCATGGCTCTGGTCGTCTTCCACGACAACCGGTGGGATGGAAACATTTCACTACTAGCCACGATGGAGGTGGACCTAGCAAAAGGCAGTCAACTAGTATACGTTATACCAAATGTCATGATGACTGTCAAGGACTTCTACAAGCACGTACAAGTCTCTATTCTAACTAAGGGATACGAGAACTGGCAAAGTGGTGAGTCCAATTTATTAATCACTAGAGGCATGGTAGGAAGGCTCTCGAATACCCCAAACGTAGGCTTTGCCTACGAAATTCAAGGAGTCATCGACTACCTAGCAAGCCACGGAGTACACGCCCTCCTAGGACGTAGGTACTCAGCAGAGGCGCTGCAAGGGCGCAGATGGACTGTCCAACCAACGAAGCTCTCCGCACCAACTCAACCTGAGGAGGTCATGAGCAGGAGCCTCCTTGATGGGAGCATCTCTCTGCGGTTCGGAAGCTACAAGCCGGCAGAAATGTCAAGAAGATCCTGCTACCTCCCAAGAGATGAGGAGGCATTCAATGATGAAGAGGAGCTCAGGACTCCTCATATACTGGCCATCCTGCTAAAGGAAGATGAAGAAGCTGAAGAGGAAAGTGACGACGAAAGTTACTTTCATAAGCTCTGTAAAGAGGGGTTCCCTGAAGGAGAAGGAGAGATGGAATACCCAATCAGAGCCCCAAAGTGGGATGTATATCCCGATGAGGATGAAGGTCCTCCTCAAGGCA
>RXID01017256.1:0-13780 GCA_005019695.1 Trichopus zeylanicus subsp. travancoricus
TTTAGTAGTAATAACCTTTCTACTAGTAGTAGTAGTAGTAGTAGTAGTAGTAGTAGTAGTAATTATTGTTGTTGTTGTTGTTATTGTATTAGTAGTAGTAGTAGTAGTAGTAGTAGTAGTAGTAGTAGTAGTAGCAGCAGCAGCAACAGCAGTTATTGTTGTTGTAGTAGTAGTAACACTATTTGGAGTAATAGTAGGATAGTAGTACCAACTGAAGTAGTCGTAATAGTAATAATAGTAGCAATAGTAGTAATAATAGTAGTGGTAGTAGTAGTAATACTAGTAGTAGTAGCATAGTAGTTGCAGTAGTAGTAAGGGTAGTAGTCATAGAAGTCATAGGAGTGTTGGGAGCAATAATAGTAGTAGTAGTAGTATTAGTAGCAGTAGTAGCTGTAGTAGTTATGGGAATAGGAGGTGTAGTAGTAGTACTAGTGGAAATAGTAGTAGTAGTAGTAGCAGTAGCAGTAGTTTTAGTAGTAGTAGCAACAACAGTGGTAGAAGTAGTAGTAGCTATAGTAATACTAGTAGTAGTTATAGCTGTAAAAGTAGTAGTAGGAGTAGCAGTAGGACTAGGACTTGGAGTAGTAGTAGTATTAGTAGCAGTAGTAGGAGTAGTAGTAGAAGTAGTGGTAGTTGTAGTAGTTGCAGTAGGAGTAGTAGAAATGGTAGTAGTGGTGGTTGTTGTAGTAGTAGTAGTAGTAGCATTAGTAGTCATAGCCAAAGTAGCAGTGGTAGTAGTAGTAGCAGTAGTAGTAGTAGTAACAGGACGAGCAGTAGCATCAGCAGTAGTAGTAGTAGTAGTCGTAGAAGTAGTAGTGGTCATGGTAGGAGTAGTTAAAGTGGTAGTAGTTATTGTTGTAGTAGTATTAGTAGTCATAGCAGAAGTGGCAGCCGTAGTAGTAGCAGCAGCAGTAGTAGTAGTAATAGGACTAGTAGTAGCTGTAGTAGTAGTCGTAGAAGTAGTAGTTGTCATGGTAGGAGTAGTTATAGTTGTAGTTGTTGTTGTTGAAGTAGTATTATTTGTATGAGTGATAGTAGTATTTGTTGGTGTACTAGTAGTGATAGTAGTGGTTGTTGTGGTAGTAGTGTAGTTGTAGTAGCAGCAATCGTAGTAGATGAGGTATTAGTTGTAGTAGTAGTAGTAGTGTTAGTAGTACGAGTAGTAGTAGTAGAAGCAGCATTTGTAGCAGTTGTATTAGTAGTAAAAGGACTATTTGTAGGAATAGTAGTAGTAATAGCAATAGCACTAGTTGTAGTCATAGTAGTAATAGTAGTCATGGTAGGAGTTGTCATAGTAGTAGTAGTAGTTGTAATAGTAGTAGTATAGTTATAGTAGTAGCAATAGTAGTAGCAGAGGTAGTAGTAGTAGTATTACTACTATTACTATTAGTAGTAGCAGTAGTAGCAGTGGTCGCAGTAGTACTACTAGTAAAATTTCAAGTTGTAGCAATGGTAGTAGCAGTAGCAGTAGTAGCAATTGTTGTCACAGTTGTGGTGGTAGTGGTAGTAGTAGTATTAATAGTGGTAGTAGTTGTAGTAGTAATAGTTGCAGTAGGAGTCGTGGTAGCTATAGTAGTAGTAGTTGGAGAGAGTAGTAGTAGCAGTAGTAGTAGTTGGGGTCGGAGTTGTTGTTGTTGTTGTAGTTGTTGTAAGAATAGTAGTAGTGGTAGGATAAGTAGTAGCAGAAGCAGCTGTATGAGCTACAGTAGTACCATCAGCAGTAGTAGTAATAGTAGTAGTAATAGTAGTAGCAGTAGTAGTAGTTGTTGTAGTAGCCGCAGTATTAGTAGTTGTAGGAGCAACAATAGTTGTAGCTATAGTAGCTACAGCAATAGTAGTGATATTAGTACTAGCAGTAGTAAGAGTAGTAGCAGTAGTAGTTGCAGGGGCAGAAGCTGTAGTAGTAGTAGCAGAAGTTGCAGTAGTCATCGCAGAAGTAGTGGTAGTATTAGTAGTAGCAGCCGCAGTAGTTGTAGTAGTAGTTGTTGCAACAACAACAACAACAGCTGCATTAGTGGTGCTAGTTGTACTACTAGTAGTAGTAGTAGTTGCAGCAGATGCAGTGGTAGCAGTAAAAGTGGCACTAGTAGTTATAGTAGCAGTAGTAGCATTAGTAGGCGCAGTAGTTGTAGATGTAGTAGTAGTAGTAGTGGCAGTAGTAGTAGTAGAAGTGGTGGTGGCAGTAGTAGTAGTAGTAGTTGTTGTTGTTGTTGTTGTTGTTGTAGTACCATAAGTAGTAGCAGTAGTACTAGTAGAAGTTGTAGTAGATGCTGAAGGAATACTGGCAGTGGTTGTTGTAGCATTACCAGTAGTAGAAGAAGCAGCAACAATCACAGTGGTAGTAGGGAAAGTAGTGGTCGTAGTGATAGCAGTAGTGGTGATAATAGTAGCAATAGCTGCTGTAGCAGCAGTAGTAGTGTTAGTAGAAGTAGTAGTAGTAGTAGCAGTTGCAGTAGTAGCAACTGCAGTAACAATAGTACCAGTAGTTGTCATTGTAGTAGTTGTGGCAAGTGTACTTGTTTTATTAGTAGTTGTAGTAGTAGTAGCTACAGCAGAAGTAGTAGTAGTTGTTGTTTTAATAGTAGTAGTAATAGTAGTAGTTCCTGTAGTACTAGTAATAGTAGTAATAGTAGCAAAAGTCTTAGTAGGAGGAGGAGGAGTAGTAGTAGTAGCAGTAGTAGAATTAGTAGCAATAGTAGTATTAGTAGTCACAGTGGTAATAGTAGTAGTAAGAGTCATAGTAGTAGTAGTAGTAGTTGTTGTTGTTGTTGTAGTAGTAGTGGTAGCAGTAGTAGCAACAGTAGCAATGGTAGTAGTAGTAGAAGCAGTAGTAGTAGTTGTAGCGCAATAGTAGTACTTATAGTATAACTAGTAGTAGCAGTAGCAATAGAAGTAGTAGTAGCAGTAGTAATAGGAGTAGTAGTAGAAATAGGATTTCTAGTTGTTGTAGTAGCAGTAGTAGCAGTAGCAGATGTAGTAGTAGTAGTGTAGTAATTGTAGTAGTAGAAGGAGTACTATTAGGTGCAATAGTTGCAGCAGCAGTAGGTGTAGTAGTACTAGTAGTAATAGTAGTAGTAGTGGTAACAGTAGCAGTAGTAGTATTAGTAGTAGTAGTTGTTGTTGTTGTTGTAGTACTAGTTCTAGTAGTAGTCATAGTAGGAGTAGTAGTAGGAGTTTAAGAAGGAGTAAGGGTTGTTGTAGGAGCAGCAGTAGTAGTAATAGTAGTAGTTGTAATCGCAATGGTAGTTGTAGTTAGTGTAATAGTAGTAGTAGTAGTTCTTGTTGTTGGAGCTATAGCAGTAGTAGCCCAAGTTGTAATAGTAGAAACAGTAGTTGCAATAATAGCCGTAGTAATAGTGTTAGTAGTAGTAGCAGTAGTAGTAATAATAGCATTAGTAGTAGTGGTAGTAGTACCAGTAGCATTAGTTGTAGTAGTAGCAGTAGTAGTAGCAATAGTAGTAGTAGCGACAACAGTCGTAATAGCAGTAGTAGTAATCATAGTGGTAATAGTTGTGTTCGTGGCTCGAGTTGTAGTAGTAGCAGTTGGAGTACTAGAAGTAGTAATCATAGCAGTCCCAGTAGTTGCAAAAGTAGAAGTAGAAGTAGTAGTAGTAGTTGTCAATGTAGTAGTGTTCGCAGTAGTATTGGAAGGAGTAGTAGTAGCAGTAGTTGTAGTTGCAATTGTTGCAGTAGTAGCATTAGTAATAGTAATAGTAGTAGTAGTAGTATTAACAGTACTTGCCATAGTAGCAGTTGTAGTATTAGGAGTAGTAGTAGTTGTTGTAGCAGACAAAGCAATTGTTGTAGTTGTAGTAATAGTAGTAGTAGTAATAGTAGTAGTAGTAGTAGTTGTAGTAGTAATAGTAGTAGTAGTGGTAGTAGTAGTAGTTGTTGTAGTAATAGAAGTAGTAATAGCAATAGTTGTAGTAGGACGAGGAGTAGTTGTAGCAGTAGTGGTAATAGTAGTTGTAGTAGTAGTGGTGGTAGTCGTAGTAGTAGTAGTAGCAATAGTTTAGTAGTAGTAGTAGTAGCAACAGTAGTAGTTATTAGAGAAATAGTAGTTGTTGTTATTATAGGAGTAGTAGTACTAGTAGTAGTAGTAGTAGTAGTAGTAGAAGTAGTAGTTATAGTAGTAGTACTAGTGGTAGTAGAAGTTGTAGTAGTAGTTATGGTATAAGTAGCGTAGTAGTAGTAGTAGTAGTAGTTGCAGTAGCGGCAATAGTAGTAGCAGTAGTAGCAGTAGTGGCAAAAGTAGTAGTAGAAATAGTAGTAGTAGTAGGAAAAGTTGTAAGAGTAGTAGTAGTAGTAAAAGTAGTACTTGAAGTAGTCAGAGTAGTTGTAGCAGTAGTGTTAGTTGTAGTAGTAGTAGTTGTGGAAGTAGTTGGATTAGTAGCATTACTAGCGGCAGTAGCTATAGAACTACTAGTTGTAGTAGTATTAGTATTATAGCAGTAGCAATAGTATTAGCAGTAGCAAGAATGGTTGTAATAGTAATAGTAGTAGCGATAATGGTAGTAGCAATAAGAGGAGTAGTAGTAGTAGTAGTAGTGGTAGTAATAGTCTCAATAGCAGCTATCGTAGTAGCAGTCGTAGCAGTAGTAGTAGTAGTTGTGGTTATAGTAGTACTAGTAATTGTAGTAGTTCTCGTAAAAGTTGTAGTAGTAGTTGTTGTAGTAGTAGTAGTTGTAGTAGTAGTAGTAGTAAGAGTAGTAGTAGTAGTAGTAGTAGTAGTAGTAGTTGTAGGAGTAGTAGTAGTAGTTGTAGGAGTAGTAGTAGTTGTAGGAGTAGTAGTGTGACTAGGGGTAGGGTAAGGAGTAATAGTAGTAGTAGTAGTAGTAGTAGCAGCAGTAGTAGTGGTAGTAGTATGAGGTGGAGGAGTAGTAGTAGTAGTAGGTGTAGTAGTACTAGCAGTAGTAGTAGTACTAGTAGTAATAGTTGCAGTAGTAGTTTTTGTTATAGTTGTAGGAGTAGTAATTGTCATAGTAATAGTAATAGCCATAGTAGTAGAGTGGTAGTAGTAACTGTAGTAGTAGGAGTAGTAGTACTAGCACTAGTTGTTGTACTAGTAGTAATAGTTGGAGTAGTAGTTGTAGTAGTAATTAAAGTAGTAGTAGTAGTCGTGGTAGTAGTAATAGTAGTAGTACTAATAGTAGTAGCAGTAATAGTTGTAGCAGTTTGAGAAGCAAAAGCTGTATTAGTAGTAGTAGTAGTGGTAGCAACAGTAGCAGTTATCATTGTAGAAGCAACAGTAGCAATTGTGCAAGTAGTAGTACTTGTAGTAGTAGTTATGTTAGTATTAGTAATTGTAGCTGCAGTAGTAGTAGTTGTTGTAGTTGTAGATGGAGTAATTGTAGTAGTTGTAGTTGTAGTAGTAGTTGTATTAGGAGTTGGTTTAGGAGTAGGAGTATTAGTAGGAGTAGCAATAGTAGTAGTTGAGTAGGACTAGTAGTAGTAGTAGTAGGAGTTGTAGTATGAGTAGTAGTAGTAATAGTAGAAGTAGCAGTAGTAGCCTAATATTATAAGTAGTAGTAGGAGTAGTTGTAGTACTAGTAGTATTGGTAGTAGTAGGAGAAGTGGCAGCAGTAATAAGAGTAGTAGTAGAAATAGCACCAGTAGCAGTGGTAGCAGTGGTTGTGGTAGCAGTAGCGGTAGTAGTAGAACTTGCATTAGTAGTAGTATTAATAGTTTTTGTAGTAGTAGTTGTAGCAGTAAGAGTAGTAGAAGTAGGAGTAGTAGTGGCAATAGGTGTAGGAGTAGGAGTAGCAGTAAGAGTAATAGTAGTAATGTTAGTATTAGTAGTAGTAGTACAAGTAGTAGATGGAGGAGTAGTAGTTGCAATTTTACTAGTAGTAGAAGTAGTAGTAGTAGTACTAGCAATAGTAGTAGTAGTAGTATTAGTATTATTAGTAGTAGTAGTGGTAGTCGTATTAGAAGTAGAAGTAGTAGTAGTTTTTGTAATAGGAGCTGCAGGAGCAGCAGTAGCAGTAGTAGTTATAGTAGTAGTAAAAGTCTTAGTAGTAGTATTAGTAGTAGTGGAAGTGATTATAGTAGTTGCAGTACTACTGGAAGTAGTAGTAGTTATAACAGTAGTACTAGGTGTAGTTGTTGTTGTAGTACTAATAGGAGTAGTAATACTTATAGGAGGAGTTGGAGTTGGAGTTGTAATAGGAGTTGTAGTAGTTGGATTAGGGGCAGAAGTAGTAGTTGGAGTTGTAGTAGCAGTGGAGTTGGCGTACGAGTCATAGTTGCAGTGGTAGTATTAGTAGGAGTAGTAGTGGTAGCTATAGTAGGAGTAGCAGGAATAGTAGTTGTGGTAGTTGCTGTAGTTGTACTAGTAATAATAGTAGCAGCAATTGCAGCAACAACAGTAGTAGTTGCAGTAGTAGTAGTATTGCTAGCAGCTGTACTAGTAGTAATATAGTAATAGTCTTAGTAGTAGTAGTAGGAGGAGTGGCTGTAACGGTAGTAGTAGTAGTAGTAGGAATGTTCGCAGTAGTAGTTGTAGTAGAAGTAGTCATAATAGTAGTAGTAGGAGTAGTAGTTGTAGTAGGAGTGGTAGTAGTAGTATTAATAGTAGTTGTTGTTGTTGTAGTAGTACCAATAGTAGTAGGAGTAGTAGTAGTTGCCATTGTACTAGTAGTAGAAGTAATAGTAGTATTTGTAGTAGTAGTTGTTGTTGTAGTAGTAGTTGTTGTAGCAGCAGTAGTAGTACTACTAGTCATTGGAGTAGGGGTAGTTGTGGAAGTAGGAGTTGGAGTAGGAGTAGTAGCAGCAGCAACAGTAGTTGTTGTTGTAGTAGTTGTAGCAGCAGCAATAGAAGTGGCAGTAGTAGTAGTCGTAGTTGTAGTAGAAGTAGTAGCAGTTGTAGTAGTAGTAGTAGCATCAACAACAACAATAGAAGTAGTAGTAGTAGTGGTATAAATTATAGTAGTAGTAGTAGTAATAGGAGTAGTAGCAGTAGTTGTAGGAGGAGGAGGAGAAGGAGGAGTAATAGTAGTAGTAGTAGTAGTAATAGGCATAGTAATAGTAGTTGTAGCAGCAGTAGTAGTAGCAGTTGTAGTAGCAACAGTAATAGTAGTGGTAGTATTAGAAGTAGAATTAGTAATAGTAGTAGCAGCACCATATGCAGTAGTAGTAGTGGTACTAGTAGTAGTATTACAAGTAGTGGCAGTAGTAGTAGTAGTTGTTGTAGCAGTAGAAGTATCAGTAGCAATAGTAGCAATTGTAAGTGTGGCTGTAGCAGTGCAATAGTAGCAAAAACAGTAGTAGCAATAGTTTTAACTAAGTAGTAGTTGTAGTAGTAATAGTAGTAGTAGTAGCAATAGTAGTAGTAGTAAGAGTAGCAACAACAGTAGTAATAGTAGTAGTAGTAATAGTACTAGTACTAGCAGCAGTAGTAGTTGTTATAGTTGAAGTATTAGCAGTATTAGTTGGAGTAGGTGTAGGAGTAGGAGTAGTACTTGGAGTAATAGTACTAGTGGTAGTCATTGTAGTAGTAGTAGTTGTTGTGGTAGAAGTAGCAGAGTAGTAGTAGTAGTTGTTGTTGTTCTTGTTGTTGTTGTTGTACTAGTAGTTATAGAAGTAGTTCCAGTGGTTGTAGTTTGAGCTGGAGTACAAGTCATAGTTGGAGAAGTAGTAGTTGGAGTTTGGGCAGTATTAGTTGCAGTAGTAGTAGCTGTAGGAGTTGGATTACGAGTGGTAGTTGAAATAGTTGTAGGAGTAATAGGTGTAGTAGTAGATGCAGTAGTTGGAGTAGGAGTAGGAATAGTAGTTGTAGACGTACTAGTAGTAGTAGGAGCTACAACAGCAGCATCTGTAGCAGTAGCGGTAGTAGAAGTAGTTGAAGTATTATTAGCAGAAATAGTAGCAGTAGTTGAAGTAGTAGTAACATTAGTGTAATAGTGGTAGTAGTAGTAGTAGTTGTTGTTGTTGTTGTTGTTGTAGTGGGAGCAACAGTAGAAGTAGCAGCAACAGCAGTAGTAGAAGAAGTAGTAGAGGAAGTTGTAATAGTAGTTGTAGTAATATTACCAATAATAGCTGTAGTAGGTAGTAGCGGTAGTAGTAGTAGTATCAAAATTTGTAATAGTTGTAGTAGCAATAGTAGTTGAAGCAAAAGTAGCAGTAGTAGTAGTAGTAGGAGAAGGAGTTGTAGTAGTGGTCGCAATAGTAGTAGGAGCAAACGTTGTAGTAGTAGTAGTAGTAATAGTAGTAGCAGTTGAATTAGTAGTAGTAATAGTAGTCACCGCAGAATTAATAATAGGCGCAGTAGTAGTTGTCATAGCAATAAAAATAATAGTAGGAGCAATAGTAGTAGTAGTACGAGTAGCAGAATTAGTAGTAGTAGTTGAAGCAGTAATAGTTGCAGTGTAGTAGGAGTATCAATGGTAGCAGTAGTGGTCATAGTAGTAGTAGTAGGAAGAGGAGGAGTAGCCATAGTAGCAGCAACAGCAGTAGTAGTATTAGAAGTAGTAGCAGTAGCATAGTAGTAGGAGTAGTAGCAACAGCAGTAGTAGTTGTTGTAGCAGAAGAAGCAATAGTAGTAGTAGTAGCAGTTGTAGCAGCAGAACCAATAGCAGTTGTAGCAATACTAGTAGTAGTAGTAGCAGCAGCAGGAGTAGTAGCAGTTGTAGCAGCAGAACCAATAGTAGTACTAGTAGTAGAAGTTGTGGTAGTGCTAGTAGTAGTAACAATTGTAATGGTAGTAGTAGTAGTAGCAGTCATAGTAGTGGTAGCAGTAGCTGTGGTAGTGGCAGTAAGTGTAACAATTGTTGCAGTTGTATTAGCAGTAGCAGTAGTAGTAGGAGCTGTAGTAGTAGTAGTTGTTGTTGTAGTAACAACGAATGAGAAGAAATAGTAATAGTGAAAGTAGCAGCTACATTTATAGTAGAATCAGCAGTAGTAATAGTAGAGTAGTAGTAGCAACAGTAGTAGAAGTGGTAGTCGCAGCAGTAGTATTTGTAGCAGTAATAACAAAAGTAGTAGTTGCAGTGGAAGTAGGTGTTGTAGTAGAAATAGTAGTAGCAGCAGGTGTTCTGGAAGTAGTTGTAGCCATAATAGTAGGGCAGTAATAGTATTAACAATAGAAGTAGCAGTAGTTGTAGTAGTAGTAGTACTAGTTTTAGTAGATGGAGTGGTGGTAGTAGTAATAGTAGGAGTAGTAGGAGTGGTAGTAGTAGTAGTAGTAGGAGGAGTAGCAGGAGCAGTAGTAGCAGTAGTAGTAGGAGGAGGAGGAGGAGCAGTAGTTTTAGCAGTGGTGTTAGTAGTTGTAGCAGTAGCAATATTAGTAGCAGTAGCAATATTAGTAGCAGTAGCAACAGCAGCAGTAGTAGTAGTAGTATGAGTAGTAGGAGTAGTAGTGGAATTAGCAGTAGTAATAGTTTTAGTTGTAATAGCAGCAATAGCAACAACAGCAGTAGTTGCAATTGTAGTACTAGTAGATGCAATAATAGTAGTACTCAAAGTAGTAGTAGGAGTAGTAGTAGTAGTAGCAGTCATAGTAGTACCAGTAGCTGTAGTAGTAGTAGTAGTAGTAGTAGTAGTAGTAGCAGCAGCAGCAGCAGTAGCAGTAGTAGTAGTAGTAGCAGCAGCAGCAGCAGTAGTAGTAGTAGTAGTTGTAGAAGAAATAGTAGTTGTTGTAATAGTAGTAGTAGTAGTAGTAGTAGTAGTAGTAGCAGTAACAACAACAACAATAGTACTAGTATTGTAGCAGAAATAGTAGTCATAGTAGTTATAGGTGTAGTAGTCGTACTTATAGCAGCAGTAGTAGTAGTTGCAGAAGTCGTATTAGTTGTTGTCATAGTGGCTATAGTGGACATAGTAGTAGTTGTAATAGTCACACTAGTAGTAGTAGCTATAGCAGTAACAGTATTCGTAGGAATCGCAGTAGTAGAAGCAATAGCAGTAGCAGCAACAGCAGCAGTTGTAGTAGTGGTAGCAGAGATAGTAGTATTAGTAGTAGTAGTAGCTATAATTGTAGTAGCAGTAGTAGTACTAGTAGGAGGAGGAGGAGGAGGAGGAGGAGGAGGAGGAGGAGGAGGAGCAGCAGTATTAATTGTAGTAGTAGTAGCAGCAGTTGTATGTGTAATAGTTGTGTTAGTAGAGGTCATTGTAGTAGTACAAGGAGTAGTAGTTGCTGGAGGAGCAGTCATAGTGGTAGCAGCAGTAGCGGTAGTATAAGAAATAATAATACAAGTAGTTATTGGAGTAGTTATAATTCAAGTAGTAGTTGTTGTGGTAGTAGTGTAGTAGAAGTAGTAATAGTAGTAGGAGTAGTCAGATTAGTAGTAGTAGAAGGAGTAGAGGTAGTCGCAACCATAGTGGTAGAAGTAGCAATAGTAGTAGTAGTATTAGAAGTAGTAGTAGTGCAGTATGAGTAGTAGTAGCAGCAACAACAGGAGAAGTAATGGTAGTAGTAGTAGTAGAAGCAGTAGTAGTAGTACTAGAAGTAGTAGTAGTAGTAGTAGTCATATTAGAAGCGGTAGTACTTGTTGTTTTGGAATTAGTTGTAGTAGTAGTAGTAGTAGTAATAGTAATAATTTTAGTTGCAGTAGCAGTAGTAGGAGGAGGAGTAGTAGTAGTAGTAGTAGTTGTAGTTGTAGTACTAGTTGTCGCAATAGTAGTCATGCTCAAAGTAGTAGCAGTCATTGTAGTAGTATTAGCTGTTGTTGTAGTAGTAGTAGTAGTAGTAGCAATAATAGTAGTATTATGGCAGAAGTAGTAGTAGTAGTTGTTGTAGGTGTAGTAGTCGTAGTTATAGTAGTAGTAGCAGTAGTTGTAGAAGTTATAGTAGATGTTGCCATAGTGGCAGTAATAGACATAGTAGTGCTTGTAATAGTTATACTAGTAGTAGTAGGCATTGTAGTATCAGTATTAGTAGTAGTCGCAATAGTAGAAGCAGTAGCACTAGTAGCAGCAGCAGCAGCAGCAGCAGCAGTTGTAGTAGTAGGAGTCGCAGAAGGAGCAGTAGTAGTATTAGTTGCAGTAGTAGTAGTAGCAATAGTAGTTGGGGTAGTAGTATTAGTAGTAGTAGCTGTAGTAGTAGTTGTTGTTGTAGCAGTATTAATTGTAGTAGTCGTAGTAATAGTCATAGTAGTAGGAGTAGTAGTAGCAGTCGTATGAGTAACAGTAGTGTCTGTAGAAGTAATTGTAGTAGTACGAGCAGTAGTAGTTGCTGAAGGAGCAGTCGTACTGGTAGTTGCTGTAGTAGTAGTATTGGAAATAGTAATAGTAGTAGTTGTAGGAGGAGGAATAGTCACATTAGAAGTAGTAGAAGGAGTAGAGGTAGACACATCAGTAGTAGTGGAAGTAGCAATAGTAGTAGTAGTAGTAATAGTAGTGCAGTACGAGTAGCAGTAGCGGCAGAAGTAATGATAGTAGTAGTAGTAGAAGCAGCAGTAGTAGTGGAAGTAGTAGTAGTAGTAGTAGTAGTCAAATTAGAAGTAGAAGTAGTTGTTGTTTTAGAAGTAGTTGTAGTAGTACTAATTGTCGTAGTAGTAGTAGTGGAATTAGGAATAGTAATAGTTTTCGTTGCAGAAGTAGACGTAGTAGAAGTTGTAATAGTCATACTAGTAGTAGTAGCCATAATAGTAGCAGTATTAGTAGTAGTCGCAGAAGTAGAAGTAGTAGCAGTAGTAGCAGTAGCAGTAGTAGTGGTAGTAGTAGTAGTAGTGGTCGCAACAACAACAGTAGTAGAGGCAACAGTAGTAGTATTAGTTGCAGTAGTATTAGTAGCCGCAGCAGTTGTGGTAGCACAGGTGGTAGTGTCAATAGTAGTAGTAGGTGTTGTAGAAGCAGCAGCAGTAGGAGTAGTAGTAGTAATACTATAGTAGTAGTAGCAATATTAATTGTAGTAGTCATAGTAATAGTCATAGTAGTAGTAGTAGTAGTAGTAATTGTAGGAGTCGTATGAGTAATAGTAGCATTAGTAGAAGTAATTATAGTAGTACGAGCAGTAGTAGTTGCTGAAGGAGCAGTTGTAGTGGTAGTAGCAGTAGTAGTAGTATGAGAAATAGTAATAGTAGTAGTTGTAGGTGTAGTAGTAATTCAAGCAATAGTTGTTGTGGTAGTAGCGTAGTAGTAGTCGAAGTTGTTGTAGCAGGAGTAGTCATATTAGTAGTAGTAGAAGGAGTAGAGGTAGTCGCAGCAGTAGTAGTAGAAGTAGCAATAGTAGTACTAGTATTAGTTGTCAGAGTAGTGCAGTACGAGTAGTAGCAGCAGCAGAAGTAACGGTGGTAGTAGTAGTAGTAGTAGTGGAAATAGTAGTAGTAGTTGTTGTTATTGTAGTAGTAGTAGTGGGAGTTGTAATAGGAATCAGAGTAGTAATAGTAGTAGCATTAGTTGTAGCAGTAGTTGCACTAGTAATAGTAGTCGCAGTAGTTGTAGGAGTAGTAGTTGGTGTAGCTATAGAAGTAGTGTTAGTAGTAGTAGTAATAGAAATAGGAGTAATAGTAGTAGTAGCAGTAGCAGCAGCAGTAATAGAAATTGTAGTAGCAGTAGGAGTAATAGGGGAAGTAGCAGTAGAAGTAGCAAAAGTAGTAGCAATAACAGAAGTAGTAGTAATAGCAGTTGTAGTAGGAGTAGCATTACAAGGAGTAATAGCAGCAGTAGTAATAATAATGGCAGTATTAGTAATAATACTAGTTGTAGGAGTAGAAGCAAAAGTAGTAATACTAGTACTGGCAGTAGTAGTTATAGTAGTTGTAGTAATAGTAGTAGTAGTAGTAGTAGAAATAGTAGCAGTAGTAGTAGTCCTTGTAGTAGTAGTAGTAGTGGTACAGGTTGTAGTAGTAGTAGTAGTAGTAGTAGAAGTAGAAATAGTAGTTGTAGTCCTAGTAGTAGTAGCAGTAGTAGTAGTAGTACTAGTTGTAGTAGCTCTAGTTGTAGTAGAAGTAGTAGTGGCTCTAGCAGCAGCAACAGCAACAGCAGCAGCAGTAGTAGCAGTAGTAGTAGTAGTAAGAGTGCAAGTACTAGTAATAGTGGTTGTGGTTGTTGTTGTAGTAGTATTAGAACTACAAGTAATAGTGGTAGTAGCATTAGTTTAAGCTGTAGAGTTGTTGTTGTTGTTGCAGTTATTGTAGCATCTGTAGTAGCATTAGTTTAAGCTCTGAAGTTATTGTTGTTGTCGCAGTAGTAGTAGTAGTAGTAATACTTGTAGTAGTACTACCAGAGGTCGTTGTAGTAGTAGTAGTAGTAATGGAAAGAGCAACAACAGTAGTTATAGTAGCAATAGTAGTAGGAGTAGTTGAAGCAACTGTAGTTGTAGTAGCACTTGTAGCATCGGCAACCGCAGCAGAAGTAGTTATGTTGTAGTAGTAGTAGTAGTCGCTGAAGAAGTAGTAGTAGCAGTAGCGGTAATAGTAGCAGTATTAGTAGTTGTTGTAAGTGTAGTAGCAGTAGTAGTAGAAGTAAGTGGGAGTTGTAGTAGTAGTAGTAGTAGAAGTAATAGTAGTAGTAGTGGTGGTAGGAGTAGTCATAGGCATTGAAATAGGGGTTGGAGGAGCTGAAGTAATTGTAGTTGTAGTAGGAGGAGTAGTAGAAATTATAGTAGTTGTAGTAGTAGGAGTAGCAGTAGTAGAAGAACCAGGAGTAGTAGTAGGATTAACAGCAGAAGTAGTAGTAGTAGCAGTAGAAATAGTAGTAGTAATAGTAGTTACAGGTCCAGTAGTAGTGGTAGTAGAGGGAGTAGTAGTTGTAGTAATAGAAGTAGTAGTGTGCATAGCAGTAGAAGTAGTTGCAGTAGTAGCAGTAATGGTAGTAGAAGTAGTGGTAGTTGTTGTAGTCG